>JAKCPI010001859.1:0-126546 GCA_023213315.1 Euborellia annulipes | reverse complement strand
CATCTATTGCAATAGTATTGAGAATAAAGCCCGGAAGTTAGGCAGCCCAAATGGCAGCTGGTCTGTCTAAGAAATATATTTTTCAAAGCAGACAATAGGGCGATCGGCCATTATTACCATAAAAATTTATCTTTTTAATATATTAGTGAACGTGTATCATTTGGGCTGCCTAACTGCCGGGCTTTATTCTCAATACTATTGCAATAGATGATACATAAATGTATGTATGTATATATTTATTAAATAAGAGTTTGGTTCAACTATGTATAAAATCCACTGTGACACTTATAATGACTCTTCGCCAGCTCTGAAGATGGTTCAAATACGGAACCGAAACGTCAGCTGTGTGAATTAAATAAATAAAGCAAAAACTCTAGCTGCTTCTCTCATTTCTCTACCATCTTATGAATATAACATCACAGCTATAAATTGCGTTTTGTGAAATGATAAAAGAAGATCGGCAACTTTTGTTCTAAGATATGTATCCAAAATTTTTTTTTTTTAAATAAAGCTATTTAAAAAACAAAAATTTTAATTTTGTCCCATATAAATTTTTAAAAATGAAGGTCTCGTTTTTAATATCTCGTTTTCTTCAGTGTTTTTTTAATTTTAGTAATATTTTTCTTCTTTGTCCTAACCGTCCAATTTGACCAAATGATGGAAGAGGGTCAGATTTTTTTTTTCTAATTCGCTCGGCGCTCAGAGATCAGGCAAGGAGCCTGGAGTAAGTCTTGGTTTGCCTTCTTTTCTATGAAATGTGTCAAAGAATAAAAACTTTTTAAAATTGAGTATTTTATCATAATGTAACAAAAAAATTGAAATTTTCGAAATTTCTGAAAAAACTTATTAGGTAAAGTACTACTTCCAAGTAACGTATTTAATCCAAAAGTTGATAGAAATCTACAATTTTAGTGTAATGAACATATACCAAATTTCATCGATCTAGCTGCTTTGGTTTTTAAGCAATCGTGTTCACACACACACACACACACACACAGAGAGAGAGAGAGAGATAATGCCCAAAATGGTATTTTTGGACTCAGGGAGGTCTAAAACGTGGAGAAACATCAAAATCTCGAAGTCGAATTTTTTTATGATATCAATACTTTCTCTATATGAGAAAGTAAAAACATGTAAATATAAACAAATGAATTTGTATATTATTTTCGCCCTCTCTAAGGAAAAATAATAAAAATTGTTATATAATTAAATTTTTCTTTATTTTTTTTCTTTAGTGACTCGAATTGAATAAAGACAGACAGCCTTGCAAGCAAATGGTCTGCATAATTACAAGGCACCGCCGGCAAGTGCTGCCTCTGGTATCAATTCTATAAACCATTTTGTTAAAATGAAATTAATCTTTAATTTATTCAAACAAATTTCATAAAATTAGTATAAATATCACGGAGGGGACAACCGAAAGGGGGAGGGGGCCTAAAAGGCGTTCCCCTCCTCGAAACAATCAAAAATTCAAATATTGTGGAGCCTTAAATGCCATTGGAGTAGAAAGAGAGCGAAGGTAATGAGTGCGAGTGAGATGGAGAGAGTCGCTTAAAGATGCTGAGTCACGGTCCTTGGTGCACACAAACCGGATTCCAAACAATACGCGTGACGTCATCTTTTCTGAGAAGCTATAAAGACAGAAATAAAAATAAAATTATTTGTTTTTTCTTTTTTTTTTATATTCATTAAATTAGAAGAAAAAAACAAATTAAATAATTTCAAAAAATGAATATGAAAAAATTATTTTAATAAAGGAAATAAATATTTTCTAACTTTTGATAGATTATTGAGGTGGGATTTATTTATTTTTCTTCCTGAGACGGGTGTTAAAGTTAATTGTATTTTCAATTTATATTTCGGCCTCTAAGATCATTTGACTTTTTGGAAATTAAATAAAATGGCTTCCAGCAGGTGAGAGACTCAACACTCAGAGGGTCACCTATCCACGGTCCAGCAGTTCTTAGCCTTGCTTAACCCGAATTTTCTCGATTTTTTCTGCCTTTTCTCATAAGCTATTAAATTTAAAAAAGTTATTTTTTTTTTATACTCAACAAATTAAAAAAAAAAAATATCAAACAATTAAAAAAATTATTTTAATAATTACCTTTGATAACTAAAAATCTATTCAGTTTTTGAAAAAATGTCAAAGAATAAAAACTTTTTAATCATAGAATTGAAAATAGGTGGTGAATATTAATTTTGACGATATAATTAATGGCTTTGCTCATAAGCTATAAGAGTACAATTGAATGAAAATTAAATATTCTTATCATATAAATAATGTAATATATTTTTGTGTACAATAAATTTTTTATATGAACTATAATTACTTTTTCCTAAAAAATATAGAGGCCCTAAAAAAATTTTTGCACAGGGCCTTAAAAAAGCTAGTTACGGCCCTGCCTACAGGCCAGAAATAGATTGTAGAAAAAGCTTATTTAGCCGTGTCTGATTTAAAATAGAAATTTACCGGAGATTTATGATTAAATAATAGAGGTTTTTCTGAAGTTTCATTGAGATTGGCAAAGAAATGAATAATGTTATTCTAGTTTTAAAATTTGGAATCTGCGATGCTAGAAGAGAGCCGCTCCATGAATCGCTCTCTCTTCCCATCTCAGATTCCGATTTTAAAACTCGAATAACAAAATAGACAATATTTTATTTATTTCTTTGCTTATCTCAATGAAACTTTAGAAAAAACTATTATTTAATCATAATTCTCTGGTAAATTTCTCTTTTAAATCAGACAAGGCTAAATAAGTTTTTTTCTATAATATACAGTAGAATTGGGTGGTGATGCCGTCAGGCCCGAGTTAGGGTTAACTTTGATCGTTAATAACTCTAAAAATAGACCATATAATTAATACGTGTTTAGTTATTTGTAGGTCCGACAAACAAGATTTTCAGCCGAAACCGAAACCAAACCGAATATTCGGCCTCAACCTTAGTTTCGGCCGAAACCGTAACCGAAACCGAAACTTGTATTTCCTATAAAAATTTTTTTCATTTTACCTTTTTTTTTTTGAATTTTTTTCCTCCCGTGAAAATCATTTTACCTTTTTAGGGAGACTAAATTTTTTTTCTCCCTCAAGTGCAAATTATTTGAGCTTTTTTTTTTTTTTGCATGCGAGTCTCATCCCATTTTTTCAGACTCTGGTTTCGGCCGGCCGAAAGGTTCGGCCACTTTTTCCGACGCCCCAACCTAACCGAAACCGAATATTCGGTCGGTTCCTAGTTATTTGGAATCAGGAAGATTTAACGACATGTATCATATATATATATAACATATGTTATATAGAGTTTTTGGTTTAATTACAAGGCATTAACAATGTGAACATTTGCCCATTGAATAATTTAAAAACTATAAATACTATTGAAATTTTGATTATAAATTATTAATCTTCATTAAACGTTATAAAAAATGATATATCATATGTGCAATATTAAAATTTTTTTTAACACGTCTCATCCGTCTATTACTTTCTCTTACCTCTATATTTATTAGGACCGACCGAATATTCGTTTCGGTTACGGTTTCGGCCAGTTTCGGCCAGTTTCGGCCAAAAATCATGGTTTCGGCCGTAGTTTCGGTTTCGGCCAAAAGTGGCCGAACCTTTCGGCCGGCCGAAACCAGAGTCTGAAAAAATGGGATGAGACTCGCATGCAAAAAAAAAAAAGCTCAAATAATTTGCACTTGAGGGGAGAAAAATTTAGTCTCCCTAAAAAAGGTAAAATGATTTTCACGGGAGGGAAAAAAATTCAAAAAAAGGTAAAATGAAAAAAAATTTTATAGGAAATACAAGTTTCGGTTTCGGTTACGGTTTCGGCCGAAACTAAGGTTGAGGGCCGAATATTCGGTTTCGGTTTCGGTTTCGGCTGAAAATCTTGTTTCGGTCGGACCCTACAAATAACTAAACACGTATTAATTATATGGTCTATTTTTAGAGTTATTAACGATCAAAGTTAACCCTAACTCGGCCTGACGGCATCACCACCCAATTCTACTGTATATTATAGATTAATCTTCATTAAACGTTATAAAAAATGATATATCATATGTGCAATATTAAAATTTTTTTTAACACGTCTCATCCGTCTATTACTTTCTCTTACCTCTATATTTATTAGGAACCGACCGAATATTCGGTTTCGGTTACGGTTTCGGCCAGTTTCGGCCAGTTTCGGCCAAAAATCATGGTTTCGGCCGTAGTTTCGGTTTCGGCCAAAAAGTGGCCGAACCTTTCGGCCGGCCGAAACCAGAGTCTGAAAAAAATGGGATGAGACTCGCATGCAAAAAAAAAAAAAAGGTCAAATAATTTGCACTTGAGGGAGAAAAAAATTTTAGTCTCCCTAAAAAAAGGTAAAATGATTTTCACGGGAGGGAAAAAATTCAAAAAAAAAAAAGTAAAATGAAAAAAAAAATTTTATAGGAAATACAAGTTTCGGTTTCGGTTACGGTTTCGGCCGAAACTAAGGTTGAGGCCGAATATTCGGTTTCGGTTTCGGCTGAAAATCTTGTTTCGGTCGGACCCTAATATTTATATATTAATATATAGCCTACAGAAAGAAAGAATTGGATCCATGTCAAAAATCCGATGTCGAGCTTTTGATGGATATACACGTTTTGAGGTCCTATGAGTCCACAAAAGTGGTTTTCGTGTTGGTGTGTGTGTCTGTGAACAAAATATCTCAAGAACGAAAAGAGCTAGGAAGTTGAAATTTTATATTTAAGTTAGATACCCCAATGGGACCTGTCATGAAGCTTTTGAACAAAATCGACCAAAGAGTACCAAACTAGTACTTTATGGATGTACTTTTTCAGTTTTTTTCGATTTTCTCAAAAGTCGCTCTAACAATTTTGATTAAAATTCAAAAATCAATTATTTTTTAGTTGCTCTTTAAAATGTATATTCTCATTTTGGCAATGAAATATTCTGAAGAACACTTTACTCTTGTAATCGATAGGAAGGATATGAGAAAATGTTGCCATGGTAACAAAATATAAATATTTTCCTATACTTATAAATTTTACTTCTTGAATTCTAAAATGCCCTCGGGGCGTGGTGTAGAGGTTAGCGTGCTAACCTCGTATACCAAACGTCGCGGGTTCGGACCCCAGGCAGTCCGATGATTTTATTTAAGCCAATTGGATACCAGATGGCTTAAATAAGAATGCCTGGACCCTATATATGTATATTTATTCAATAACGGTTATCGTAAATGTCTTATATGGCCTGAGTTGCCGAAAAGACAGTGTGAATGTGTGTGTGAGTGTGAGTGTGAATGAGAAAAAAGTGTGAATGTTAAAAAAAAAAAAAAAATTCTAAAATATGGGCGGAAATTAAATATATGTCTACACAAAAAATCTGGTGTGACAAACACAGAACACAACTTTCGAATACCAAAGGGTAAGAGAAAGTTGTGTGCTGTGCGACCATCACACCAGATTTTTTATAGTTCATATAGCCGTAGATTGAAATCTTTTATTTAGAATAATTTAAAATTTAAAAATGATCAGAGTCCTTGGAGAGGGCAACTACTTCTCCCCCCCCCCCGCCCTAAATGATGCCTTCCCCTACTTCTCTTCCCCTTCCTTTTTTTCGCGCCTTCTTCCCCTCCGTCTCTCTCATAGGCTCGCATTGTCGCCCTCTCAAGCCATCTTAGTTGGAGTTAGATTCTTGTTCAGTGCAAATCAATGTCATTTTTCTCTTCAATTTCAAGACGACGCTATAATTTCCTTGCTGCTACCTTGATCCAACGCATACTTGGCATCATCCTCTACCTTAAAACACATCTTCCTTCAACCTCAGGTATTCTTAATAAACTTCTATTCACTTCCAAACGATCTTTGTACATCCGTTAGCTATAAAAAGCATGCCCCTCGCCTCCCCCTCCTCCGGTCAATTGTCTTCACAATAATAAACGGGGCTTCCGGTAGGAATTTCAAATAAATAAAATAATAAGGGCAGAAAACATTCTTTATCTATAATATTTGTCTTAATATGTATTTATTTTTTATTTAAATACAAATGTTTCATATAAAAGGTAAAAATGTTTGATCAAAAAAATGAAATTTATGATGTCATCTGACCAAATTTGACTTAAACGAAATATAACATTTATTTTCGTTTATGCATTTGCCATGATAATAATGCTATTAAAAGGTAAAACATTTAATTTCCTCACGTAAGGAATATGAAAATATATTAACAATATATAAAATTTAATTACTGTTCTCGTATTGTACGGTATTCCATTACAAATTGGATTCTTTAAATACGTTTTTAGATTAAACAAAATATAATGTTTCATTTATAATCAAGTCATATTCACTTTTATTTTTATTTAAAAAAAAAAATCATACGAAGCAAAATATAAAATGGTTAATATTTTGCTCATTATCATTTATATATTTTCATTTGGTATTATTTGAATCTTTTCTAGCACAAGTTTGGAATTAAAAAAGTACAGATTGATAAAAAAAAAACAAGAAAACAAAGGAATTGTAGACTTTAAGTTAGGGAGCGAACAAGTATTACGTAACGCAATTTTTGAAGATTTTTGACCCCCCCCCCCATGTAACGCGCAGTAACATTTTTCTGGACCCCCCCCTAGACGTTACGTAATGCTCGAGTGGCCATTTTTATCTAAAAGTCACAATTATGTTGAGCAAAGTATCGGAAGTCGCTAAAATACCAGTTACGTAACGCGTTGTTCAACCCCCCCCCCCCTCTCCTCCCTTGTAACGCATGGTAACGTTTTACGAGACCCTCCAAATTGCCTTACGTAATACTTGTACGCTCCCTTAATTGAAAAATAAAAAATTTAATACATTTAAACAAATAATTAAAAAGTAAATATAATTCTAAATTGAAAAATTTTAACAGGTATAACAAAAGAATAAAAAAAGATCACATGAAAAATGCAAATATTTATTTATTAGTCCTCATTAGAACTATAGTCTAACTGAAATAAGATTTTCAGCCGAAACCGAATTTCGGCTTCAATTTTAGTTTCGGCCGAAACAGAAACTTGTTTTAAATGTTTTCTTAAAATTTCCTATAAAAAATTCATATCATTTTACCTTTATTTATTTTTTTTTTATTAAATTTTCCCTCGTGGCTCAAATAATCACTACCTTTAACCCTCTTGCGAAAATCATTTGACTTTTTTTTTAAGTGCGAATCTCGTTGCATTGAGTTTCCAAAAAATTCAAATTTTTAAGCAAAGATGTTTGAAAAATCTAAAAACGAGATTTAATTACTCATAGATTTTTTTTATTCTGCATTTTCTTAGCACCTAATAGGAGTAAAGTTTTACGGTGAAGTGGGGGTTTGGATGATCCTTGCAATTACCCCCCCCCCCCTTCTCCCTCCTTCCAAAAAAAAGAATATAAAATATTTTTTTATTTTCTATATTCACTTGTAGTTTTTTTCTGGTGTTTTGAGCTGAAAATTTTGTTTTAATTATACAATTCGAGCTCTTCTTCCTGCTCAAAACACCAGAAAAAAATCTTGTGCTTCCTAAAGGTAAGAGAAAGTTGTGCGCTGTGCAACCACACACTAGATTTTTTCTGGTGTTTTGAGCACGATAGAGCGCTAGTACTTTTTGGCCGATTTTATTTCACGCTTCAGTGAGGTGCCTAACTGTAATATAAAATTTCAGTCTGGTAGCTCAATTCCTTCATGCTTAAATTTGAACACACACACATAGATCAATTTGCGAGATCCACTTTTCTAGACTCAGGGGACCTCAAAACGTGTATATTCATCAAAATCTAAACATCGAATTTCTGACATGAAACCAATACTTTTTCTTTCTATATATTTACATATATAGAGGTAAGAGAAAGTAAAAACTACATGTAAACATAAAATAGTAAATTACATACAGGTGTCACATCATAAGAAAAATAAAATATTTTTTGTAATTTCTAATAGTGTTTAAAATTTTAATACTATATTTTTATTTATTTATTTTTTTGGAATTTCGGCGGCCACGGCCCTGATACTAACTGTCAGTACCAATTTCAAATAATTTAATTATTACCCGCAGATATGATTTTTGAATGTTTGATATGAATAACTCGAAGGGCTGGAACATACTCGTGGATAGCTTCTAGGCGTGGCCATTACCAATGACTTACCCTCAACACCCTTCGGACTAGAATAAATTGAATAATTCATGAATGGTGAGACAGTGAAATCCTCATCCCCAGTACCAAATTTGGGCCAAGTCTATCTGGATTGCCTATGTCTGTGTATTGTCTTGCTTGGGAGACAATGAAAAGTTTCGGGCTAAGTAGGAAGTTCCCTAGCAGAAGCCTTTAGGTATCCCTTTCCATTCCTTAGGGATAGCCATATCTTATTCAACTATATTTGTCTCCCCCTGGATGCTCGGCCCCCGACCATGTTACTGGCCATATTTTAGGATATTATATTCAATATTTGCTTTTAATCAAGTAAAGTGTCTCGAGAGAGACTAAGAAACTTTACCAAGATATTGTTTTATTTTTACTTGAATTTCATCTATTCATTTAAGAAATTCATAAGTGATTTTTTTTTATCAAATTGAAAATATGATTTTAAACTTGTATTTATGAAAAAAATATTTTTTTCGCATTTCCTAAACTAATGGGTCGTTTTGATAACTTCCCTATCCCAACATTAAAATAGCCTCCCTATGGGGAAATACATGGTGTTTGTCCTTCAGCATTAAAATAGCTGAAGCTATTTTAATGTTGGGGTAGGTAAGTTATCAAAACGACTCATAGACACCCTGGAAATATGGGTATGATATTCAACCTTGGTTTGGATGACCAATAAAGTAAAGATGTTAGTTTTTTTTTATATATAATACTGGTCAAAAATGTGTTAAGTTCATGTTTTTCTATAAATTTTAATCCACTGGGGTCAAACATTGTTTTAAATTGCTGGGTCATATTTTAGGGAACTTTCCTGTTTTTGTAAAGTCAATATACTTAATTACAAGCAATACGGGGAGCACAATAGATCTATAAGTCGTAGTGCAGAGAAGCCCCAGAACATCAAATCAATCATCAAATCAAGAACTGAATTTGATAATTTGAAAAAGAAATTCTAGACTCTTACACCAAAAATAAATCCCAGGACCGAGCCTATGAAATTTCCAAATATAATTTCTTTTGTAGGAATATTAAGAGGATTAAACATCTCACTTTTATAAGTTGTTATTAAAAAAAAAACATACCTATAAAATTATTGCTCCAATTTAAAATTAATCATTAATACAAATTTCAATATTTTTCTTCCATTAGTAAAAGGATTGAAATTCATCTCTAAATTTGCAAGGCATTCATGATACATAGGCAATTACTTACCGGAATTCAAATGATGGTTATTTACACTCCAATATCATATTTGGTAAACGGTTCCATTTCAATATAATATCAAAAGGAAATGCAGGTTGTATTAATTGAAAGGAAATCATTAATTGTAATTTAAATTATCATCATAAAACGGAATAGTTATCAACTAAATACATCTCAGACTAATAATTATTTTAGTTAATTTGTTATTGACGTATAAAGATATTAAAAATGTTTAAAGAATGTAACCTTTAATCATGTGTATTCTCTAAAAACAGTCGTTAAAATTTAACATCATAAATTGGGTGTTAAAAAGTATAGTAATAACACCAGAGTTAAAAAATGCTATTCTCTAAACAAATTTTTAACAGTGGCGTTAACAATTTGCTTTTATCTCAAAGCTGTCAAAATCATAACTTTATTTTTTTTGCTTTAAATATGGCGTTAAAATATTAAAGGCACCTCCTAAACATGACATTAATTTTTAACACTTTTGACTAAATCTTAAAATTTTTGCTTACAGAATAGCAATTTGAGGCAAGGAAGTGTTAATATAAATTAACGCTCATTTCAAATATTAACTTTTATTTCTCCAAGCAAAAACTTTAATTTTTAACATCTGTAAACAACATTAATTCATTTTAACACTTCCTTGCCTCAAATAGCTATTCTGTAAACAAAAACTTTAAAGCCAAACATTTAGTAAATAGTGTTAAAAATGAATGTCATGTCTAGAAGAGGTGCCTTTAATATTTTAACGCCCTATTTAAAATAAAAATGGCGTCCTTAACCTAAAAAGTAAGGTTATGATTTTAATAGCTTTGAAATAAAAGCAACATCCCCCCAAATCCGATCCCCCCACCAAAAAAGTTAACGCCGTTGATAAAATTTTGTTTAGAAAATAGCATTTTTAAACGCTGATTGTTTTTACATTACTTTTTTAACACCCATTTGTTGATTTTAAATTTTATCCTATGTTTTTAGAGAATAGACCTGTATTTGTGTCAAGCGAGCCCTCTGGATTATGGAGCAAAAATTTTATCACTGCTCCAGAGTTCTTTGATTTTATTTATTTAAAAATTTCTGTATATAGTAATAATAATAAAAAGGTCTACCCATTAAGGGATTATTGATCTGTCCTATCTCCAACTTTAATAAAGTATTTGAGTAACTTTTCTTTATTCCATTTCGGTTGATTATAATATTTCTTTCACTAATAAACTTTGTCATTTGTTTCTACCCACCCACTTGTGTAGTTAAACTCCGATATTTAATGTGCTTTATGGTCTTCTACCTTAAAACTTATGGTTTCTTTCTTTTATTGTTTCATAATTAAATGAAATGATCGTAATGAATAATCTAGGTAAAGGAGGGGATTCACGGAGCCTATTCAAACGTCCACCTTCGACTTTTGACCCTCAGATCATTTATCTTGGATATTCTTAAGCAAGAAGGACAAATCTATTCTTCCTCTCTCTTATGTTAAGATTTTTATATTATTTTTAAAAAAAAAAATTAATGAATTTTCATGTTAATGAAGTCATATATAAAATAAAATCCCAGATTTTTTTAAATTAAAATTTATTTATCGTTATTAGAAATTACTACTTTCTTTAAGACTATTTTTTTAAGGCAATACTTGTGAGCTCATTTCCATTAAGATATGGTCAAAATGTTAATTAGAAAGATGATATACTTATCTGTAATTTGATCTTTTTGAAAGGAATGGTTTGAGAGGGAGAGAGTCAAACGGACTTCTAAAATAAGCGCCAGAGTAAGTTTGAAACAGAGGTAAAGAACTTATTATATGATCTAAGGGTCATTCTATTGCAATAAAATGTTAAAGGCTACCAATTAATTTAAATAAATACTTGTTTAGATAAAAAAAAAAATTTAAATACACTTGTTTGGCTTTTTTAATGAAATTTCATACTAGGCTATATCTTTGGATTAAATAAAATTGCTCACTTTTTTTATTTAATAAAATTTATCAATTCTATAAATAATCCTTTAAAGGAGAGGCAATTTTTTATCCAAGGTTCAAATATATGGATACTTAAATTTCATCTTTTCAAGAGATATTGCTTTATGTTTTAGAAAAAATAAATTGCTGCCTGAATATTTCTTTGCCGCTCACAGTTTGAACTTATTTTTCAATGTTTGAACTTTTCAAGCAAAAAGGGTAGAATAATTTCATATTTAAAACAAACATGCAAAAGGTTAATTCAAAGTATTTATATCAATTTGCCAATAGAAAAGAAAAGAATCAGGAAATTCAATAATAATAATAAATGATGTTCTTTCTTTGGTAAAGAAAATAAATTTTGTCATTATAAGGTGATTTCCTATGAAGATGAATGAAAGAATATTAATAACAAGAATGTGGTGTGAATAAACCAACCTTTTGGTTGGCCTTTAGCCCCGAAAATAAGCGTGAATGTCCTCCGATAGTCATCGATATTAATTGTAAAATAAAATTTTAAAAAGATTTAAACTTTCGACTATTGGTTCTCGTTGAAACATTTTGTAAATTAAAATTAAATATACAAATTAAACCTAGGTTATTTGTTTCAAAGGTTTTATTAATTAAAAATTAACACTTAATACGTATTTCGACAAATTAATTGTCATCATCAGAAGTGACTGATAATGACAATTTATTGTCGAAATACATATTCAGGTTTATTTTCCAAGCAAAAACGTTAACTTTTATTTCCCCAAGCAAAAACGTTAACTTCTGTAAAAACACCATTGACACTTAAGATATAGGGACATATATTTACTGTAATTATGTATGAGAAAAAGAGTAAAATTATTGAAATATAAAAAAAAAGTTTATTAACTTTAATTTATTTTGAAGATTGAAGAAATCTTCATTTATTCTTCTCTTTCTACCAATATTTTTAGATTAATATATTTTTTTTTTTATTTTAAATCCAATTTAAAAGATGAACTTCTTGAACGTGGGGGGGGGGTATTCGTTAGAAGTTTTCGATCAGCATTTAAGAAAATAATGAGAAAAAGAGCAGAGGGGAGATAAGACGCGACCAACTCTAGAGACAAACAATATATAAAGAAATGATTTATTGACCTCGACTAACAAGATTCATTTATCTAAATCTTATATTGCCAATGAGATTTGAAGCAGATAAATAACTGCTATACAACATTCTGTCTATTTCATCAACTATACTTTTTCTTTCTTTTGAAAACCAGGTTAATCTCTTTCTTCATATATGATAAAAATTGCACATTGTTATTGGACATATTCCAATAATAATTATCTTATCACAATAAAATTATTTTTTACAAAAATGACAAGTGGAACAACTGAAATATTAATCAAGTTGAAGTAAACAAAAGAGAAAATTAGATAACTATACAGTCACTTGATGGAGGTTTAATAGAATCACCAAAACAATTTATTGGTGAAATTACAAAATTAATTACAAATGATAATTTTTTAATTGAAAATTGATTACATAAATTAATTTGTGTTTAAATGTTTGGAAGGCAACCCAACTTACTAAGTGATTTTTCTAATAATTTCTTCATCACCTTTATTTAACCCTAGAACGCACAAGCTTTTTTGGAAACGCAAAGTCACAAGGAGGGCCTCTCAGGCCCACTATATGTTTAATAGGTTTTTCAACACATTTTTGAATAATTATATTAATTTTTGTTCATTAATTTATTTTAAAATTTATAAAAATATATAACTAATCAATATTTTATTCATAATTTTAAGGTTTTTATTTTAAAAACATCTTTTACATATAATTTTTTTAGTACAATGACCATTTCAAATATTTCTTTTACAGCAGACTTGTAATTTTTGTTTTCTGTTTATTTTAGTTGGACACAAATAACATCTTCTTCTTGTAGGTTTTTTAAGATCAAAATTTTCTTTTGACATTGAGGGGGTACTTCCTCAATTACCCTTCTAATTGATTTCTGTAGTCCTTGTATCGATCTTATTTTTATGTGATCGCAAATTAATTCCTCGCTCAATTCAACAAAAAATTTTCTTCGGAGGTGTTTTTTTTTGGAAATTAACATGAGATTTGTGTTTTAAATTAAAATAAATGATCATTGATGCAATTGCACATACCGTAATAAAGTTTTCAAAAACGGCCAACAGCCAATGATTTGTTTTTCTTTTGCAGCTAGGCTATACTACCGTATGAGTGTTTGTCATTTTATCCAAAATATCTACTGCTCCTTTCGATTGATTATAATAAATAATAATTTCTGGTTTTTGGGCATGTTCATAAACAATACCAATATTGTCTGAATGATATATACTCAATATTTTTTTTTTGATCAATATCTTCATTGCTTGAATTTTCATTATTTTCTTCAGTAATCTGATCCTCTATACTGTATTTTATTTTATTTATTTTTTTTTTTAAGAATACTGTCTTTATCTTCGATAACATTTAAATCTCCTAGCTCTTTTCATTCTTTAGATATTTTGTTCACAAACAGACCATGTTGCAAAAACAACTTTTTTGAACTCAGGGGACCTCAAAACGTGTATATCCATCAAAATCTCGACATTGAATTTTTGACATGAATACAATACTTTCTATATAATTACATATATAGGTAAGAGAAAGTAAAAGCATTCTTGAATGTTATCAGAAGATATAATCTCAAAAATATAGAGAAGCTTTGAGATCCGAAAGTCGAGATGAAACTGACAGTTTTCTTGATTTTTTCAAAATTAATAAAGAATTTGACAATATTTATTTTATTATTTAAAAAGAACATGACAATTTTAAATATTTAAATACATAATACATAATAGGTTGTCATTCAAAGTGTTTTAAATACCCAGAAACCCTAGGGCCTGGGAGGCCCTCCTTGGACTTTGTGTTTGTAAAGTGGTTCGAAGAAAAAATAAGGCATAAAAATTTTTTTTTTTTGAAAAACCCTTTAAAAAATATATTTGTTATGAATAAATGGAGGAATACTAAAACTTGAAATTTATAAGAAGCTTTTTCTGAGAGTTATTGAGAAAAAACGGAGTGACCGGGCCTGAAAGGCCCTGGTTTTGCGTTCTAGGGTTAAGCCATTTGGTATCCAAATGGCTTAAATAAAATAATCGGACTCCCTGGAATCCGAATCCTCAACCCTTGGTATACAAGGCAGGAGCGCTACCAACTAAGCCAAGCCCAAGGGTAAACCTTTTTTTACTTTCTCTTACCTCTATATATATGTTAATATATATAGAGAGAGAAAGTATTGGTTTCATGTCAAAAATTCGATGTCGAGATTTTGATGGATATACACGTTTTGAGGTCCCCTGAATCAAAAAAAGTGGTTTTCGCGACACGGTCTGTCTGTCTGTGTGTCTGTGAACAAAATATCTCAAGAACAAAAAGAGCTAGGAAGTTGAAATTGAAATTGAAATTTTATATTTAAGTTATCCACCCCCATGGGACGTGACACGAAGCTTTTGACCAAAATCGACCAAAGAGTACTAGTACTTTACTGATGCACTTTTTCAGTTTTTTTCGATTTTCTCAAAATTTGCTCCAACGATTTTTTTTTAAATTCAAAAATCAATTATTTTTTAGATTCTCTATAAAATGTATATTCTCATTTTGTGATTGAAATCTTCTGAAGACCACTTTACTCTTGTACTCCATAGAAAAGATAGGAGAAATGGTTGCCATGGTATCAAAATATAAATATTTTCCCATACTTATAAATTTTACATCTTGAATTCAATCGTACCCTATGGTCGGAAACTAAATACATGTCGACATAAAAAATCTGGTGTGACAAGCACACACACTTTTTTCTCATTCTCGCTCATACACACACTCATACACACATTCACACAGTCTTTTCGACAACTCAGGCCATTTAAGACTTTTACGATATCCGCTATTGATTAATATACATATTTGGGGTCCAGGCATTCTTATTTAAGAAGACATTTGGTATCCAAATGGCTTAAATATGAAAAAAAAATTTCAATCCAGTACCTGCTTGAGGATTTATTTACATTCATATATGAATGCTTTCTATTATGTATTCTATAGAATACACAAATGGAAAGAATCATACTTACTTATATGGACCCTGTTATGCAATGGTGTGTCAAAGACCAAATATCGAGTTTTGAGAAAATCAACATTAAAGTTTTTTGTTTACATTGGATTATATATAATTTTTCTTGTCAATTGTGCAAGTAACATTAAATATACGGGCGGTAGCGGTTCGCCCCACCCCCCCCGCATCGTCCCGAGTCCATCCCTATCATTCTAATTTTATTAAAAAAAACCAAAAAAAAAATCTTAAATAACAATTCCCTATCAAAATATATAAAAAATTATATATAAATATTTTTTTAAAAAGTTTGTTAAAAAGAAGAAAAAATGAAGGGAAGAAGAGGGGGGGGGAATTGAAATAAGAAAAGAATAAATTTTATAAAAAAAAAAAAAAAAAAAACATTAAATATAAATTTTTTTAGGACATATTTCATAAAAAATACTATTATTAGCATTTGAAACAATATTCCGTGCTTGACTCAATTTTGAATTTTTTGGTCTTTGACACACCATTGCATAACAGGATCCATATATAAAAGGCTAAGAGGGTGTCCGATGTGTGAAACAACCAATCAGGCCTCAGAGATAGCGCCATGGTAACAAAATATAAATATTTACTCATGTTTACGATTTTTTTTATTTATTTACATTTTGAATTCTAAAATATCGGCGTAAATTTTTTGTCTGTGTACCGGGAGAGTCCCGGAAAGGATATGATTCACAAAAAATCTTAAGTTCATGAATAATTAACCGCTAAAATAATCTCTACATATAAAAATGAAAAGGGAAAATGTATGTACCGGTATGTATATAAGTAGGCGAGCAAGGGGGCCCAGGGGGCGCAGCCCCTGGCTAGACGGAAAGCCCCGCCGAAGGCGGGGCTTTGCGTCTAGTACATAAATATTTCTCTATACATTTCCTATGAGAGAAATCGCAACTTTATGGAATTAATAACTCTAAAAATTATAGGAATTTCGGGATGAAAATAATTTTCCTGTAATCCCTAGAAAGTCCTCTTTAAGCATAAAAAAAATTTCGTTTCAAAGTTAACAAAGGTTTATTTTCTTTCAACATTTTACCCTTCTAGTCTAATTGTACAAACAAATTTCTTTCTAGATTTTTGCCTCACAATTGAGGGAATTAAGAAGATCACTTTCTCTCTAATAAAAAAAATGAAAATATTCGAGGCTCCTTTGAACACGAGGCCCCGGGGTGCCCTCGCTGCGCCCCCTTGCCCCCTCCACCTCAAATCCGTCTCTGGGTATGGAGTAAGTTTAATATAGAATAAAATGATAGAAAAAATTAATTTTGGGGATTAAAGATGAAGGAAATATCTCCTTTTCTGAAGCTTTTATGAATTTTAATTCTTTTTACAATTTATATCAAATATTGTCTCTCTGTCTATATTGGATACTTGAAAGGGTGGAAATAATCTGATTGCGAATACAGCAGTGTAGTAGAAGGGTTGTTGCAACAAAAATTTATTTCAATTGAATTGGATACCAATTAATTGAAATAAATATGGGTCTAAATGACCAAAAAAGACCTTAAATTAGAGAAAAAAATAGACATGTAATCGGGCGGTCTATAAATAATAGTAATAGGCTATTGACAATCCTCTAAGCATGTTAAGTATATCTCAGAAAATTTTAAAGTTTAAAACCGATATCATTATCAAACTACACAATTTCATTATTAAACTCTATTTATTCAAAAACTTTAGAGATAACGAAATGTTTATTGCAGATTCTCAATTCTCATGAAATTTTAGGTCGTTATCATACTATTCGATTCATTAGACCTTACCTAATAGTATCGTGTGATCCTGTTCTAATTTATTTATCTAACATTATAAAGCATTCGAAGTGCTATTTATTAGATCTCCTTGAAGTTATTTTATTTCTCAAATCTAATTCTACCTAATTTCTAATACATTTAATTCTCCATTTATAGGGCATATATGCTTTTCTAGTAGTTTTTTAAAGTGACACTTTAATTTGATAGACACAAATTTTTTCGCT
The DNA here is from genome assembly GCA_023213315.1 of Euborellia annulipes. Taxonomy (NCBI): domain Eukaryota; kingdom Metazoa; phylum Arthropoda; class Insecta; order Dermaptera; family Anisolabididae; genus Euborellia; species Euborellia annulipes. Next base: position 109,114 of record JAKCPI010001859.1, on the reverse strand, counting down.
CTTCTATCAGTATGTCGCGTTACAGACCGTGACGTCAAAGGCCGTGACGATAGAAGCCATGACGTCACAAGCCGTGACGACAAAAATACAAGAGTTGAAATTTAATATATATGATGAATTATAAAAAAAAAATAATTGTGACATTTAATTATTCAATTTTTAAATTGATAAAATATAATTTTATAAATAATTTAAAATGATTGAAATCTTCAATTACTAAATAAATATTGTTCTCAGTTTTTAACATGCCTCTAATGTTTTTTTTTTTTTATTATTTTTAAAATAAAAACCCCTATCCTCAAAAAAATTTCAAAAAAAAAAAAAAAAAAACAATTTTGGCATTATATCTGTGTGTGTGTCTGTTTCGACTGCTAACTGATGTTAGTTCATTGTTCAAAGTGAAAGCATCTACCTGATGACGACTGCAGAATTAGCAACCGAAACGTTGTATTTTATTGGAATTAATAACACTTTTTGTATTATATTATTATTTGCTAAAATAAATCACGATTTATGCCAAAGAAGTCTTTTATTTTTAATAACAATAATCGTGAAGTTTAAATATATTTTCGTGAAATTTTTTCCTCTGAGGAGAACCAGGCTTTCGGACTAATGAAAAAAAAAAAAAAAAAAAAAAAAACTATTTGCTTATTTTATATCTGAAGCTAGATATTAGGTTTAAAAATTTAAACTTTGGAAGGGGGCCCGTACTCGAGTCCAGGGTCCGGACAAGGCTCTTGGTGGCTCTGTATACTAGCAACGATAAATTTTTAAAATTATCATAAATCATTTATTGCAACAAATTTCTATTTTTGATAATTTGTTTGAATTATGATAATACATAATTATCAAATTTAGGAGACTTGGCAATTTTTTATATTTACACATGAATTCATATAAACAGTTGTTTTGTCGTCCTCCTTCTCCTCCCTTCTAGGAAATTATAAAAGTCGTCGCCTATCCTCTCTCCCCTTCCCTCTCACATACAAATATATATCGTGTTGACAAATTAGATTTAATTCATTTTTAAATGTTAGCAGCCGTGCGTGTGTAATAACGCAACGCAAAACGCAAACGCGGATGAGGACGAGGAGGGTATGATGTGTAATTGTGCGTCGCGTTGGGTAGAAATTGCATTATTTTGGCTGGATGCAGCACACAGTTTTCATATTTTTCTGTTTGCGTGGGAACATATGTATGGAAGTATAATTGTATGATATGAAAAACATATTAAGTTGATTTAATTTATAATTTGGGGAAATTTATTATTCCTCTAATAATGAGTTACATTTCGGTAATGGTTTAAAATGTTTTTTTTTTTTTTTTTTTTTTAATGTAGGCCTACTATTGAATCAATAGATCTTACAACTAGAGAAAGTTTGAGTTCTGGAAACTAGTTAAAGAAGCGAAACATCTATCTCATGATTATTAGGATCTTTTTATTTTATATAGAAATGAACAAAAATAACGTGAAGGAAATTAATAATTACATAATTTGACTGTCTCTAATTCCACAGGCTCTATAATAGCAAACAATTAAAAGAAGAATGTTCTTTAAATATTTACCAAGAAATAAAATTTTATTTAAACATCATAAAATAAATAAAATCTAAAATTAAAATATTTACATTTTTTGAATTTTTACTTTCTCTTCCCTGTATGTTAATATATAGAGAGAAAGTATTCAATTCATGTCAAAAAATTCGATGTCAAGATTTTGATGGATATACAGTACATGTTTTAAGGTCCTCTGAATCCAAAAAATCTGATGTGACTGGTAGCACAGCGAAGGTAAGAGAAAGTTGTGTTCTGTGCTTGTCCTATGAAGTAAACCCAGATAGCACAGTACGTCTTATGTACGTACATAAGACGAACTGTGCTATCTGGGAAGTAGTCTTCAGAAGATTTCAATGGCAAAATGAGAATATAAATTTTAAAAAGCATCTAAAAAATAATTGATTTTTGAATTTTAATCAAAATCGTGAGAACGGATTTTGAGTAAATTGAAAAAAACTGAAAAAGTAGGGCCTACATCAGTAAAGTACTAATACTCTTTGGCCAATTTTTTTCAAAAGCTTTGCGTCACGTCCCAGGAGGATACCTAACTTAAATATAAAATCTCAACCACCTAGTTCTTTTTGTTCTTGAAATATTTTGTTCACAGACACACAGACAGACCACTTTTTTGGATTCAGAGGACCTCAAAACGTGTATATCCATCAAAAATTTCGAAATCGAATTTTTGACATGAATCCAATACTTTCTCTACATATATAGAGGTAAGAGAAAGTAAAAATGGGAAAATATTTATATTTTGTTACCATGGCAACCATTTTCCTCCTATCTTTCCTATGAAGTACAAGAGTAAAGTGGTCTTCAAACAATTTTTAGAGCAAAATGAGAATATACATTTAAAGAGCATCTAAAAAATAATTGATTTTTGAATTTTAATCAAAATCGTGAGAAAATCGAAAAAAAACTGAAAAACTACATCAGTAACATACTAGTAATCTTTGACCGATTTTGTTCAAAAGCTCCGTGTCATTTCCCAGGCGATAAAAAATAATAATTTTGTGATTTTTCATTTCTAAGATTTGGGGAGGGGGGGGGGGCAAACAAGAATCTAACGTTCAAATGCAAATTATTGATATTTTTGAATTCTTTATTTTATATAAATAAGAGGAAAAGTATAAAGAAATTAGGAAAGTGTTTGAAGTTTAAACAGATATATATATATCCTAGATGTTTTAGTTCAATTTAGCAATTACCCTCACCTCGATCCATTCTTTTTCACTTTCCTGAGAGTCTCTAAGGGATCATTTAATTGAAATGAAACTTGCTACACTTTGAAAAGTAAACCTAATTGTATTGATTTCTTAACAAAAAAAAAGATAATTAGATAACGCATATTTTATATCAGGACCGCAGTAAGAGAGAAATATTTTAGCCTAGTATCGTCTCTTCAAAGGTGTAGCTAAGGGCTTGAGCGAAGCGGGCTCTCGCCCGCGGCCTCGCACTTAAAGGGGCCTCGCTAGGCCTCTTTAAATGCGATGTTATCAGACTTAAAATCCCCGATTATTTTTAAATTAAATAAAAACCTAAAAAATATTGGCCACACAGACTGGCAACACAGCTTAGCTTTGCAAAACGTTTCTTTACATGCAATCTTCATACAAAACAGTGAAGGCGAAAAACATTTTGGAAAAAGAGAGGATTTCAAAAATTCTAGAAGTAGGTAGTTCAGAATAAGATAGTTTCAAATGGTATATCAATTAAACTTGTAGTTTTTTTTTTTAGATTAAAGTAGCCTACCATAAAATTTTGTCTCCTTTAAAACCGTATTTGTTGTAAAACCTATAATTATTATTTTACAAATAATGGCAAAACAAAAATGAAAATACAGTTTTTCCTGAACCTGAAATAGATAATACAAAACATAACTCCCAGTTTTACTCTTTATAAAGACACGGTAGGCTTTCGTTTATTTAAAATTTTAAATTTCGTCAAAATCGGTTCAGCAGGGAAACCTGTAGCTTTGTCTAAAAATTTGAAAATTGAAGAAAAAATTAAGAAAAAAAAAGGAAAAATAAGAGACTAACTTCTAACCTTCCGAAATTGGCAAAATCTCAACTTTGAGCCTCTGACATTCTTTTTGGAAGATTTTTTTTTGAATTTGTGCTCAAAATAATCCTTATTTATTCTAGTTTTATATAAAAAAAAAAATTACCTCTGATATCTTAAAGATTTTTTCAGATATTCGCCCAGAAAGAGAAAAGTTTCTCGAAAAATTTTTTCACCTCCCTATCTTTTATCAAGGAATTAAAATATTTCTTGATAATATAGTCTAGGGACGACTGGTCTATGTAAATGCAATGAGCCATTGGAATCTATTGGAATATCAACTAAAATGGTAGAACATAATCTATAATATAAATCTAACTTTGTCCAAATGGAGTTTGCTTAGTTTTTTATTCTAGTTTTGTTCAATTTTCGAATTAGAGAGAAACAATGTTCCGATGCTAATTATGTTGATCAGTGAGATTGGAAAGTCCAAGTAATTAGCGGGAAATTATTTATTTTAAAATTACCGATTAGAGAGTGCAAATTCAATTGGCCAAGTTGGCCTAAACCTTGTCCATATACTAGTCGTGAATCTCTCATCCCTTCCCCCTGCCCCATGGGCAGACAATTTGAATATTATGCAAATGCTTCTGAGCCCCGAAGGACTTAACGCCTTGTATATCTACTGGCGGCCTGTTTACTTCCCTGACAGGTCAACACACAAATAAATACAGAAATAATCACCTGCTAATGGGAATTATGAATCTCTCATTCACAATAATTAATTAATAATATTGGTATTATTCTTTCTCATCAAATTTATTCCTATCTAAAACCAAAGAAATATTTACAAGTAAACATATAAATATTTTCTCATTTGCATATACTTATATAAATCTATAAAATTGAGAATAAATTATTAGCCGATTCAGAAGCTGGTTACTCTAGGCGGCAAGAGATGGCGTTAGTTCTGCCCATAGAGAAACAAGCATTTTAGTCCATTACATTTTAAAGGTTACAGTTTACAGCAAATTAATTAATTATTCTTTATTAATATAATTATCCATGATATAGACCAAATTTTTAAAAAAATTTCTTTTATTTAATGTGATTAACCTAAAAAAAAAAAAATTTCGAAAAAAAGGGCTTCTATAAATTTGTAGATATTTTAAATAACTTTAATTTAAAAAAAAAAAATTTGACGTCGATAGCTTCAAAATTGTGGCCGCTGTAACCTCTCAAAATCAGCACCTCTCTACGCGAAGCTCAAGTATATTTTTAGTTTGAGTTTCTTACATCTAAATCAGTGGTTCCCAAACTGGGGGCGATCGCCCCCAAGTGGGCGATTTGAGATATCAGGGGGGCGATAAATAAGCGGGGGGGCGATGAGTATTCAAAGGGGGAAAAATTATTAGAGTTAACTAAAATTTAAAAGAATAAATCAAAGAGAAAAATCTCCTATTTACAGGATGGCCAAGAAAGAAGAGGAAAAAATATTGTCATAAAAATGAAATAGTCTGAAGATAATTCTAATCTAGAATTGAAACGTCCCAATCTAGAATTGATTAATAATTTTTGTCATTTTTGTTTTCATTAAATAAAGATTGACCGAAAAAAGATCCATTTTATTTGTTATTTTCTTCATAAAAATAAAATTATTATTAGATTTTGAAAAGGTTACGCCAGGAAAGGAATCAGACAAAAATTTAATCAATCTTTATCTATTTTTACTAACTACCGATTGTCCTGAGGAAGGATGCGATTTGCGTCCGAAACGTCGGCAATCGAAATTAAAAATTAGATAAAGATAGATTAAATTTTTGTCTGATTTCTTTACTGGCTTCCATCCTACTCATATTTGAAAATTTCAACGTTTCAGTCGCTATTTCTACAGGAGTTGTATTTTTTGACTTTGAAAAGAAAACGTTATCTGAGGAACTTGATTGATTCCCTTTGAAATAAAGTACTTTTTTGTTAAAAATTTTAAATCATGCAATGAAAATGAAAAGGGGGGGGGGGCGATAGGTGGTAGACAATCTCCAGAAAGGGGCGATGGGCCAAAAAAGGTTGGGAACCACTGATCTAAATGAATGAGTGAATATATCAAAAACTACTCAGTTTTCTAAAAAAACGTCTAAGTATATAAACTTTTAAAATAATTAAATTAATACTTTCGACAGTAGGCACTAGTTGAAACATAGTATCAGGGACGGATTAAAGGGGGCGAAGGGGGCGCCCGTCCTCTTGTTCGAGCCTTTGGCGAACAATTTCCCGCCTACGGTAGATAGAAGGAAATAAAGAGAAGAAGAGGGTAGGCGTGGCCTCGCCAAGGCTTCGGCTAATCTCGCCTTCCTCCGCCGTCGCTCGGGCGCTGGGAACGCATTTTTGTTAGGAACGCGTTTTTGTTACGTTACATTTTCTCCCAATTCACCCTGAGTAAGCCGCGTTAAAGAACTTCTTTCCAAAAAACCAGCCTACCCACAAAATTGCACCAATCCCTTTCGTCGCGCTTGCCACTTAACCGCTACGATTGTGATGACTGTTGCTCTTCTCCTTTGCCATGCCCCCGGCTCCACGATTATAATAATGGTATAGAGAATGTAAAAATAATAATAAACTACCCTAGCATTTTAATCTATATTTGAATTATCAAAATATGCACATTTTTTTGGATACTTTCCAATTGGAACCTATTAATTTTATAGCATAATAATTATCAAATTTAAATGTTTATTTAGCAAAGAGCCAAATTCCTTGCCTAGATAATTTTAGGATCTTCACATTTAAACAAGAAACAGGTGGACATTAGTCAGACAACAGAAGAGGAATGATAGTTGATTATTTTAAAACAATTAACTTTCGATTAAATTTCATTTAAATGGATAGCTTAGAACATCTTTTTTTTAGTTATTAGGCATATGTACGTGGCCCTATATATACGTAATACCGTTTCTGAAGATGTCTCATTTTGAGGACCTCTCCCCCCTTCTACATTAAATATACTCGTATGTAATATATTTAAATTTTAAATAAAAAAAAAAATAACTTTTATAACTTATTTAAAGTGAAAACTATGAAATTTACACATTACATATTGTGATGTATAAAATATCGATTCACTAAGCAAAAGATAAATGTCGATAAGACTTCTCCACTAAAGACAGACCTAATAAAGATTTCGCAACGATCCCAAGGACTTACTTCAGGGAGATTATTAATTTTAAATTATAGGATAATTTCCAATTACTTGAAATTTAATTCTAAATATAGAATTATGGTGAAGATATTTATTTATTTATTTATTATTTTCGCCTCCCCCCCCCCCGTTTCTAAGTTTGCCCCACTTTTGCCCCCCTCCCCCACTGAGAATAAGCTGGTGCTGTCACTGAAGCCGGGGGATCCCAATAAATTAGCATAAAAACATCTCCTTTAACATTTTTATTTTTTTTTCGATCTTTCTCATATTATTTATCTTATTATTCGGACTGAAAAATATATTTAGTAATTTACTTTTAAAATATTTTGTTTATATATTCTTTTTGTAAAAGTTGACCTCTATGAATTTAATTAAAAGCTTATTTAGAAGAGACGACTTCTTGGAAATTTCGTAAATTGAGCTTAAAATATCAGTTAATCCCGTCTAACGATGGATTTAAGGTGGCTCTGGATTGTAAGCAAAAGCAAGATAGACATATGCCAGGATAAAAGTATATTCTTTAACTCTATTTATCTTATCCCCTCCAATTTGAAATCTCTAAGGCGCTATAGCTCTAAAAGAAACGGGTTGGGGGAAGGGGGCTACCTAATTCTTTCATGGAACATACTGTTTTATGTCCCAGGACTCCCTCGACAGCCTCTATTACAAGGCACACGCCGCTCGTGGCTTTTCCGCTCAATGCCCTCTTTTTCTTCCTTTCGGATTTAGTGAAAATAATAGTTTATATAGATATATAATTATGTATATATTAATATATAATATGATTTTATATAGCTATAAGAAAAAGTAAATTATTGCAATATAAAATGAAATTATAGCAAAATATTTTTGAGACTCAGAGAAGGTAGCACCAAATCCATGCCTGAAAACAAGTCCATGAGAACATGTAGTCCTAAATGATTTAAAAAACCATTAATTTTTCATTCTTTTTTAAGGTCTTTTTCGGCATCGGAGGCCATTTAGATCCCGTCCCTATTGATTGGTATCCAATTCAATTGAAATAAATTTTGTCGCCTGAGATGTGATGCGAACCCACGACCCTTGGTACACAAATGCCCTGTACACTGACCATTACACCAAGACCCGAGGGCATGCATTGTGTATTGCCGGTTAAAGAAACAAAATACATTTTTTTAAATATTATTTATTTATTTATTATTCTTTGTGATACCAACAGGTTCCGACCGCCGCACAGTGGTTCCAGGTCTTTACATCAGTAAAGTGCTAGTGCTTTTTGATCGATTTTGTTCAAAAGTTTATTTTAATTGTCTAATAGAATTACCTAAATTAAATATAATATTTCAACCTCATAGCTCATTTCATAGCTTAAATTTTAAGTTTTTTTTTTTTTTAAACACTCACACTTTGCTTCCTATTCACACTCACAGGGACCATCCTTCTGGAGGCCTACAAGGTTAGGGGGGTGGGCACGGGCCAGGATGTGTGGTTGTGTTAATTTTAGGCTTAAATCATCACACACCCACACACAGACAGACACACAACGGACTAATTTTTGGACTCAGGGGATCTCAAAAAGTGTATTTCCATCAAAATATCGACATTGAATTTTTAACATGATTGCAATACTTTTTCACTATATATTATTTATATATAGGTAAGAGAAAGTAAAATATCTTTGATTATGAAAAAATAGCCCTGTGATAGACATTCACTCTCCCCCCACCCCCACTAAATACGTGCATCCATAAATCAAACATTTAAAATTAAATAATTGACCTGAAAATAAACCAAAATAAATATATTAGTATACTAGTAAAAGATTATAAAATTGTTGTCTGTACCTGTACTAATTGTAAGACTGATTTCTAAAACAAACATTCTTATGATTTTAGCTGTTTGGAGGGGCGAGCAGCACAGCGGTGTAGAGGAGGGGCCAGATTCCCCCCACCATTGCCACCGTGTGCTGCGCCTCCGCGGAGCAGCCGCCACCGGCGGCCGCTCAGTTGCCGTCGAGCGTTCGTCGCGTTATAATCTCTCCTTTTGTGTATTCTCACATCTCTTCCCTTAATATAACTTGCCAAAAAAAAATAGACCAAGTCAAAAACTCACAAATATTGTGACTCAAAAGAAAAAAAAAAAAAAACAATTTGCGATTTTTTCTTTTTTAATTATTAATAATAAGAATGTCGCGGCCGCCGCCCCCACTACCACCGATTCTTTCACATACTTGCCATTTACCCACTTAAACTCAGGGGAGACGGCCCTCAAAACATTAGTGTAATTAATTAAAATAAAACTAAACAAAAGTGTAGTGCCATTTTTTTTCTACTGGTGTTTAAGAAAAAAATAATAATAATCTGTTCTTCCTTCAAAAAAAAAAAAAAAAAAATATTCGAATTTCTCTTTAATCAATATAAGTGTGATGTGATGTGTTATTTTTCTAAATCTAATAATTAGTACAAAAAAACTAAAAAATATTTATAGGCAAATAATAAAAATATAAACTGTTGATATTGAGCATAAGTGGATTCTTTCTCTTTCTCTCTCTTCTCTCTCTCTTACTCTTTCTCTATTATACACAATCTGTATACTCTGGTGGTTTTTTGAATGTGTGCCAATATGGCCATCTGGTCGTTTTCGTTTTCCATTCGTGTCTTTTTGAATTTGACACGACAACGACAAGTGCAAAATTTAGTGTGGTGTCAGTGACGTCATAATGCCGTATCCGCCGGCCGTTGTAGCCGTTGCTGTGTTCGCACTGGCGACGATCGTCTTCGCCGGTACCACCAATTCAGCCACCACTGAAGAACTCCTTACCGAACTCGACAGACCAAGTGAGTAGTACGAAATTTAACGACATTAAATACTCCAGTCTCATCTGTCAATGACTGTTCAAATTCCCAAAAATATCTAACTACCCTTCTACAATAATATTAATAATTACTTCGGCATATTTTAGTATTAAGCCTTATGATAACATAATCTTCCACATTTTTTTGTTTTTATTTACCTGTTCATGATAATTGAAACAATTTTCCCAAAATTTACGATACATTTGCTATAAATATACATTGCCAGATAAAATCTGTGCAAGCAGTGTGAGTTTTAAAAAAATGCAATAGAAAGGGCACACTTTTTAAGAAAACGGAAGAAAAAAATAAAAGAGATATCTCATTGATATCTTTTTACTTTTTCATAATTTAAATGTGTTTATTTAAACAATTAAATAACTAAAACTAAAAAGTATAACTATATCTAAGACAGAGTGGTTCGGTTCAACTTATATTTGGCTAGCAAATAATTAAAAACCCACTACAAGAGAGAGAAAAAGTAGTCTCTATGACGATGAGAGATGTAATTTTTTTGGAAACCGTTCTAGTTGAAACATTATAATTAGGTAAAATTAATCAAAAATACTAGTTGATATGTTTTAAATTTATTCCTATAAATGTGGCTTCTTTAGAATTTTTTTTTAGGTCTTTTTCTGCCTCTATGGCCATTTATATCCCATCCCTATTTATTTAAATTGATTGCTAATCAATTCAATTTAAATAAATTTTTTTCGCATGGGACGGAATGCGAACCCGGGCCCCTTGGTACAAATGGCCAGCATACTAACTAACCACTACAGCAAAGCCCGTGGGCCTTCTTTAGAATAAATACAAATAGTATGATCATAATTGTTAGAGCTGATTTTGAGAAAATCGAAAAAACCAAAAAGTATATAGACATACTATTAGTAAAGTACAAGTAGCCATTTTTTATTTAAAATCCTCGATTCGACAACGCTTCAGTATAAAATTTAAGTATCGAGAAATTTTTTCGTTTTTAAGTAATTCTCTTAACACACATTTTTCGATATTTCACTTGAAATTTATTAAATTTATTATGAAAAAAATCCTAAATTCTATGAAGATCTATTCCTCTTAAAATATAAAAATATTTACCTAAATTTTTATGAAAGACATTTTAATGCCTTTAAATGCCTGTTTTAATGTTTTCTGAAAATTGGCATTTAAAAGGGTCTATTCTCTTTTAGCTTGAATTTTAGTTTTTTCCCCAATAAATCTAAAGAATTTCAAGAGAGAAATAAAAAAATATGGATTTATTAAATAACTCAAAAACCAAAAATTCTCAAATCTCAAATTTTATACTTAAGCTAAGTACCCATTTCATAGGCGTCTTGAGGATTTTGAATACGATTGGACAAAGAGTAGGCCTACTTGTACTTTACTAATGTAGGCCTACTTTTTTAGTTTTTTTTTCTTATTTTCTCAAAATTAACTCCATCAATTTAGAGTTTAAAATATTACCTAGTATTTTGCATTAATTTTTTTTTTTAATTTTGCTTTTTCGGCATCTAATAGAGGTCTCAATGAATTGCATATTTTAATTAAGAAGCCTGTACACGAGCAACAAAAAATGCACATTGCCAGGCAATGTTTTCCGAAAAATTTCCCGGCAATGTGTTGCCGAAATATCCTTGGACAATGTATACCCCAATATACCTGGGCAATTTTTTGACAACAGTGTTGCCCGGCAACATTGCCTTATTTTCGCCATATCAAAAAAACCTTGCCGGCAACTAGTAGCAATGCGAGCCAGCCATATTACCGGCATCACGGATATATTGCCGAACATACTCCTGGCACTATTGCTCAATATTGAGCAATATTTCCAAGCCATCATTGCCGGCTACACATTGCCGTAAAAATATTGCTCGTGTACAGGGCCTTTTAGTTAATTAAACCGATGGCTAGGCTGCTGGGGGACGTTCAACACGCTGATTCCTTGGGGTCATCCACTCTAAATTTAGCCGCGCTTGTTTTAAATATCATTAACCATAATACTTAGAATTGTTTTTTTTTTTTTTTTTTTTTTATTTAAGGTCTTTTTCGGTATCTATGGCCATTTAGACCCTATTTATTTAAATTGATTGGTAATCAATTCAATTTAAATCAATTTTTGTCGCATTGTACGGGATGCGAACCCGTGACTTTTGGTACAAATGGCCAGTCTGCTAACCAATACACCAAGGCCCGGGACGAATTGTTGGTTATAAATATGAAAAATTTCAATTAACAATTTGAAAATTTTTTTAATTTTTATTTTACCTCTGGCCTTACCTTTCTATCGGTTATAAATAATAAAGATATTACATTTTTGGCTTTTTGTATTAATTTATCTATATGTAAAATAAATTCTGTTAAACTAATTTTTATAAAATATTGTTTAGTTTTTGGTGAATGCAGATATTTGTTTAAATTCTTATCTGTTAAATTTACAATTTAGAATGCAATAGACCCCTATATATCATCATTTAAATATAAATAATATTAATTCTGAAGAAGGGTCTGAGTTTAAACTTGTTTTATTTTATAAATTATAAATAAAATGCTTCTGGTTAAATAAAGGGGAGTAAAGTAATATATGTTCATTTTGAGTACTTAATTTACCTGCAAGATGAAATGAAGGGCTGGAAATAAAGATCTACCGTCTGCTTTATCTCCTTTATTTCACTGTAAACAAAATTATTATATCTAGGTCTTGACTTGAAATTAATATTAATAAAGGGCCGAATCTAGGGGGGGGGGGCAGTGGGTGCATGTGCCCCGGGCGGCAGATATCAGGGGGCGGCAATTAAAGAAAGATTTACTAAAAAAAAGGCAAAATGATATGAATTTTGTATAGAAAATTTTAAGGAAGGGGCGGCAAATTAAATTTTGCCTCCCCCTGAAAAAATTTCATAGTTCCGGCCCTGTATTAATATAATATAATTCTAAAGAGTGTTGAGACTCATGGGCCGTAGTATAGTAGTACTTTTTGTGCTTGGAATATGTGGCTCGTTTCCCGATTTATTTCAAATTAATTGACTACCAATCAACAATTAAAATAAATAGGGACCGGGTCTAAAAGTCCTCAGATGTCGAAAGAGACAAACAAAAATAGTGTTGGGAACGTTTTTGAAAATTCTTTTATACAAATTTTAAATTAAAAAATTTTTTTAATCAAATCACCTATTTTTTTTTTTCCCCCCCCCCCCCCCCCCCCCCCCCCCCCCCCCCCCCCCGCCCCCCCCGGGGGGGGGCCCCCCCCCCCCCCGGGGGGTTTTTTTTAATCATTCACAACTTCAAGGAACTAACAAACTTAAAAGAACATTTACAATTTTTAAAATATTCTCTGATTGCAATACCCTTTAAAATGATAATAATCCCTTAAATATTAATTTTTAATAATTCTTGACAAAGCGTTAACAACTGCCAGGTCCCCAATAGATCCTGTCAAAAAGTTTTTCCTTATTATTGTCTCCCTCAATCTGTGACATCTTCCTATACTAATCTACAACTAAACTCGTAACTTCCTGAGTATCTCGCAGTCATTAATTTTTATTATATATGAAAATAGAAAAAATAAGAAATTAAAAGACAATAAATTTCAACCATTTATTTTATTATTTGAAAGCTTATTGTTTTTTAATTACTTAATTTTTCACTTTTCATATTTTTTTATTCAAACCTTCTGCTCTTTTCGTTCTTGAGATATTTTGTTCACACACAGACCATGTCGCGAAAACCATTTTTTTGAATTCAGAGGACCTCAAAACGTGTATATCCATCAAAATCTCGACATCGAATTTTTGACATGAATCCAATACTTTCTCTCTCTATATATTAACATATATAGAGGCAAGAGAAAGTAAAAATGAACTAATGAAAATATTGATACCGTATAATGTTTTTACTAATACGTAGCCTAATGTTGATATTTTAAATTTAATTAATTTTTATTATTTTTATATGGAATTTTTTTTTTATTTCTCGTCAGATTTTAATAAAATATGAAGTTGGCATTTTTTTGATTTAAATAATAATATCAAAAACTGTATTAATTAGAATCAGCACTTTATTTTTATTTCTTTTGGTATATAGGCATATAAATCGAATTAAAACTGCGTTCACTTTGTAGTCTTGAATATGCCACTGATTCTTTAAAAAACAAACTAGATTTCTTTTAGGAATCTTAGGCCATTCAGACTTTAAACAAAACTTGTGGATTAATTACGATATTAGGTTCTCAACGTGGACGATAACTCCCCCTTGTGGGCGTTTGAGACTTTCGGAGGGGGGGCAGTAGAAGACCCAGAGAAAATTAGGAGATTGAGATGGCGCAGAAGGAGCTTGGGAAGATTTAAAAATATAGTCTAAAAAAGGCAAAAAAATGCACGCTAATCACCTACTAAAGTAAAGTAAAAATCTGGTGTGTTTAGTCGCACAGCAAACAACTTTCTCTTACCCTTCAAAAAGAAGGGTAAGAGAAAGTTGTGTTCTGTGTTTTCACACCAGATTTTTCGTGTCGACATATATTTAGTTTGCGACTATACATTAGAATTCAGGATGTAAAATTTAGTATAATCGGGGGAAAATATTTATATTTTGTTACCATAACAACCATTTCTCCTATCTTTCCTTTAGTAAAGTAGACTTCAGAAGTTTTCAATGGCAAAATGAGAATATACATTTTAAAGAGCATCTAAAAAATAATTGATTTTTGAATTAAAAAAAAAAATTGTTGAGCGAATTTAAAAAAATCGAAAAAAAAAACTGAAAAAGTATATCAGTAAAGTACTAGTATTCTGGCCGATTTTGTTCAAAAGCTTATTTTCACGCCTCAAGGGGTGTCTAACTTAAATATTAAATTTCGACCACCTGGCTTAATTCCTTCCTTCATGCTTAAAATTGGATACAGACACACACACACAGTTGTACATTGGAGTCCTGGGATATTTATTTATGGTATTTAAATGATTAGAATAAATTCATTGGTCTGCCTGTGGTAGGAACCCACTACCTTGGCTTTTAGTTTATCAATATTGACCTTTGGCGAGGGGAATAAGCTAGATTTAATATCTGTATATGTATAGATACACTTTAGAGGAACTATTGATCGGAAAATTCATTCGAGAGTATTTGGGTTGCCTAACTAACTTCCAGGAAGTAAAAACGAATTTATTCAAAGAATTAGATATATAGGTAGACCCTAATAATTATTTATTTTTTCTGTTCCAAAATATTTATTCTAAAATATTATCACCGAAACCGCAACTGTAGGATTTTTTTTTAATTTTATAAAACAGATTGGATAAATTTCTTAAAATGAAATTTTTATTACCAAATTTATCATATTATTCGTATTTGATGTTCCTTTCTAAAAAAAAAAGGTAATACTTGCACATTTTATTAAAGGATTTCCTCTTTTTATTCTTTCTTTTTTGAATCCCATTCCATTATAATTTCGACCTGGCTGGTCGATATATAAAATTCTATTTATCAAGCACAAAAATATAAACAACGACAGGGAAGGTAATAACAAAGCAAATGCAAATGCTATTGCCATAAAAGGGAAATTCTTTCTTTGCGGGACGTTAAGTGAGAATAGTGCTCTGCTGTCTCACTGCGTTTGTTTTCAGGCTTATCATTTATCACTTTTCGAAAACAATAAGTGAAAATGATACCGCTTTGCTACTCTCAAATTAATAATATACATTTTATTTAAATGAACATGCATTCTTCAATTAGAATAAATCTCTGGATTTTTTTTAAAGCAATCATTCATAAATTTCACCAAGTATCATAATTAATTAATTTTTTTTTTCATTAAATCTATTATGTAAAATTTCTCTCTCATTCTATTTTAATTAAAATACATTAATCCATTACAACACATCCATCCGATCGCAAAATAATAAATAATGTTAGATGTTTATAAATTTGAACTCTCATCGTCGTAAAAATTAAATTTATATCAAGTGCAAAAACAAAAGTTCACATCTGGAAACTAAAATATAGGGTAAGAGAAAGTAAAAACCATGACTTACCAGAATTAAGACTGACTTGTCTTATTTTATCTAAAATATTAAGAATCAGGCTTCACTTCTGAGATTTTATTCTAATCGATATAAAGGTGCGTTTACACCAAGTGAGCAAATACTCGTTTTACCCTATCCACAATCATTCCCTTCTCTTTTTTTTCCATATAAATGATTAAACTTCCTCATCTCCTAGTCAGGTTATTCCTTAATTTTCACTTGGCTGGCAAAAAGTCAGAACTCTATAATGGAGAAGTAAATGATAATACTGTAGACGGGAGGAGAACGCACCTTAACAGACTCAAAAATTCCGAGCGAGGCTTGAAAAACCGTTCTTAGCCGATTCAGAAGCTGGTTACTCTAGGCTGCAAGAGATGGCGTTAGTTCTGCCCATAGGGAAACAAGCATATTAGTCTATTTCATTTGAAAAGTTCCAGCAAATTAATTAAAGGCAAAAATTAAATATTCTTTAACACAATGATTACTAATTTAGTTAACTATAAAGTATAGACAAATTTTTTTTTTTAAATATCTTTTATTTAATGTGATTAATCTAAAAAAAAAGATTTTTTTTTCGAAAATCAAAAAAAGGGCTTCTAAAAGTTGTAGATATTTTAAATAGCTTTAATATAAAAAAAATTTGAGGTCGATAGCTTCAAAATTGGGGCCGCTGGAACCTCTCAAATCAGCACTTCAAGACGAGCACCTTAAGTCAAAGGAATAAGCCGTGTAGGCTAAATTTATTATGAATAAATAAATTTAAATTGAAAATTTTTTTTAAATCAATACAGCAATATATCAAATAGTCCTAATCGAACACGATTTTCATTTCGGTTTTTTTATACATATTGATATTATTTAATTAAAAATTTTAAAAAATTGTTTTATTCAAATTTCAAAACCTAAATTATTTTTTCTCCTGAATTTGATTAGTTGGTTGGATAAGCATCATCAGTTTATTTGTATTTAAGGAAATCGATACTCATGCAGAATTTGAACCTCTCAGTTACAAACCCCAATAACCTAGCTTTGATGTTTAATGTATTTATAATATTCTCTTGATATCATCTGTTTGACAAATTCATCTCGTAATTCTCATTTAATCTTCATTATATCTATTTTACTAGTGAAATGAAATTTAGTTTGAAAAACCATCAACTTTAAATGAAATTATAAAATTTAATTTTTTTCTCCGAACTTTGACTATAGTCATTCAAGCCCCACTTTTTACAATAAATCTTACAAAAAACAAAACCCAAAAATTTTTTTTTAAATATAAATATAAAAGAACATACATATTACCATTTATTGGACTATGAAGAACACTTAACAAAAAAAATAAATAAACATGGATAGTAAGCTTAATAAAAAAACAAACGTACAAATAATATAACTCTCAATAATTCTAAATAATAATATAATAAATTATAGCAAGAATTCATTTTTTAAATTTAGGTGGAATTCCGAGCAACGCGACAGAGCGTCACTGACGCCACGACAGTGACGCGGCGGCAGAGCGACAGTACATGTCATGTGTAAATAATTGAAAGGCTATTCGAGTGTTGCGACACAGACGCCGCGGCACTGCCGTGACGTCATTGCCGCTCTAGCGGCAGCGACACTGCCCCTCGTTTGCTCTGGATCTGTCGTTGTCGCAGAGCGTTTTCATAACAAAAAAAATGGCGGCGTTCAGGATTAACATTTTTTAGGTTAGAACCAGGTTAGGGCAATAGGTCGCGTTTGTTTACTGACGCCGACGGAAGCCACATGAACGACACTACCGCCGCGACACTGTCGCGGCTGCAGTGGCGCTATTGACGCTGCCGCTCTGTCGCGTTGCTCGGAATTCCACCTTTAGTGAAAAATGAAAAAAAAAAAAACGAATTTGAAAAAAAAAATTCTCAAGACTCTATAGATATGCATGTATATATTAAATTAAACTATAGATAATGATTTGAAGGGAGAAATAAAACAGCAAATTATTTTCAGGAATCACGTTATACCACATAATTTGCAAATATTTCGGCCGGCCTAACCCCTGGCCATTTTCAGTGCAGGATATAGCAGTGACGTAGTGAGCTTAACTTGCGTCCGTGGCACAATATCTTTTTAGCGCCCCCCCCCCCCATTTGAAAACCATATAATATTATATGTAAAATATACAAAATTATTATATTACACTGGCACTAAATTTAAAATATATTTTCCAGAAATCATTTATAATAGGCTAAAAATAAAAATTATTGAGCAATTTTTTTGTTTTTGGCGCCCCTTTGTGAGTAGCGAGGCATGATGACCCCTCTTGCCCCCCCCCCCACCTCCTCGCTACGCCACTGGGATATAGTTCTTGGCGATCCTTCGTCTGGTGTCTTTAAACTTTTGCATTAAGAGAAGAGGGGAAGTGTTCGTTCACGAAGCAATATATACTGTGGCTTTAATTAAAAATGTTAAACATTTCTTATAATTCTAGTTTTAAAATTTGTCTCAGTTAATTGTTGAAAAGAATGAATATGAAAGAAGAAATTCAGCTTGAAAAATATTTTTTAATATAAAACAACTCAAACTCGATAACTTATTTTTTTAACATTTTTTATAATTTTCTTAGTACATTTCTTATTATAGCACTCTTTAGTTAACTATGTATTTATGAATTTATTAATTATAAAATCTAGCTTAATTTAACTTAAGTTTAATTTTGAATTTCTCAAGAATTTTAGTTGAAACAATTTCAAGAAGATTTACAAGTTAAGTATGTTTTCAACTCTCTGTGGAGGCTTGAAATGTATCGTGACTTTTTAGATTTCGAGTTTGTAAACTTTTCAAGGTGGTCTTTATCCTAGGAGATTTAGAAAAAAAAATCCAATAAATCACCATCAAATTCAAGACAAACACCCTTTAAAAAATATTCAATTTTCTAATTATTAAAAAGCGATACATTGTTGGAAATCCTTTAAAATAGTATCCCTAACATTGTATTTAATGTACTCAAACCAATCCATTATAATTATAAACCTATTTTTTGATATAATAATTATAAAAGAGATATGAATTCATATTTAGCCCTATTCAGCTAATTATATAAAATACTTGATAAAGAATCATTCAATGCTTGCTGTTGACTCCTTTTCATTTAACTATATTTGCTAACCATAAATAAATAAATAACCGTATATATTAATTAATTTAAAAGATATCTTTTTTATTGGTTTTTTTTTAAATAAAAAAAAAAAAAAAAAATTTGAAATATCAGTCAATTAGTTGGAATTAAAATTGAAAAGGTGAGCAGGCTTGGAAGAGAAGAATAAGAGAGGAGGAAACATGTTAAAGGTTAATTAAATTCCCCGTCTGTGTTAAGACCTTTTGGCCAGGGCTGACAAAATAGTCGAGTGTGCATTTGACCCTAGCTATATTCTCTTTTTCCCTTGAGATTTTGTATTTTTGATTTGAAGGAAAGGCCAATTATTATTTGAGATTCTAGAAATGGAATTTGTTCTTTATTTCAAAATCATACAAAAGAACAATAGTTAATAATAAATAGCTATGTTTTTTCTCAGAGAGTCTGTATTTTATTTAAAGATATATAAATAAATCTTTTTAACATACTCTTCATGCTAAATATGAGTGCAATATATATATAATTTTTACTTTCTCTTACCTATATGTATATGTTAATATATATATAGTGAGAAAGTTTTGGATTCATGTCAAAAATTCGATGTCGACTTAATTTTTATTTGCCGACGTTTCGGTCATCTATCACGACCTTCATCATTTTTCTATGCATATAAATTTTACAACTTGAATTCTAATATATCGGCGGAAACTAAATATATGTCGATACAAAAAATCTGATGTGACAAGCACAGAACACAACTGTCGATTACCGAAGGTAAGAAAAAGTTGTGTGATGTGCGACCAGTCACATCAGATTTATCTTTTAGTTGTGATTCCACCAAAAACCGAAATGCTCATCAAGTCTATTTTTTCCAAACTCATAATCTAATGTCTTTTTAATAGCCTATTATTTAATATTTATGCTATTGATACTATAAAAATAACATATCACAACGATATTATATCCTACATACTATAATACCTAGATAGGATTACCTATTAATCCAAATCCTTAACAAATCTCTTTCAATCAGCTTATAAAGCCTTATAGTCACGTTGCTTGCTTGGTCTGTGGAAGAATGAAACTACATTTAAATAATTTATTTTTATATATATATATATACTAGACGCAAAGCCCCGCCTTCGGCGGGGCTTCCGTCTAGCAGGGGGCTGCGCCCCCTGGACCCCCTTGCTCGCCTACTTATATACATACCGGTACATACATTTTCCCTTTCCATTTTTATATATAGAGTTTATTTTAACGGTTAATTATTCATGAACTTAAGATTTTTTCTGAGTTATATCCTTTCCGGGACTCTCCCGATACACAAACAAAAAATTTACGCCGATATTTTAGAATTCAAAATGTAAATAAATAAAAAATCGTAAACATGGGTAAATATTTATATTTTGTTACCATGGCAACTATTTCTCCTAATTTTTATTTTTTCTTATTTTAACGGTTAATTACTCATTAACTTATTGTTATTTGTGAAACAAAACCTGTCCGGGACTATCACAAACATACACAGAAAATTTCATCATAATTGGTTCAGTCGTTTAGGAGGAGTTCAGTCACATACACACGTACAGAAGAATTATATATATAAAGATATATATATATGCTTCTCTCTTTGAGAGCAAAAGTAAAGCTCTTGCTTTAGGATTATTTTAGAACGCTTCCTGTTCTGGGCTATTAAATTTACTTATATTAGCTAACAATTAATTTATATACCAGTATATATCCAAAAGATTTAAAGTGAAATAATATTTTTTTTATGAACCATGATTTAATACAAAAACTTATTTTTTGAAACCAACAAATGGCTAACAATAGCAGAGAAAGAAAGACAGAAGAGGATTAACCATTTTTTACTACAATTCCAACTTTTATTTATCGAAATTTTTCAAATTTCTATACATATATAAAGGTATATGGCCAATATCTATGTTTTTGTATGAAAAAGTGCTTCGCATAAAGAAACGAAATAAAAAAATGAAACGTACTGGTATTAAGGTTGTTCGGACATTAAAGCACTTTATTACATTAAAAGCTAATTTTTTAATATGTTATTAATCACTATCACATACGTTTAAAATAAAATTTTGAAGCAGATCTGACCCAGGGTTATTGTGTAATTAATTTTAAAAAAATTGAAATTTAACATGTAGCCAGCCTATGGGGAATATCGACGAAACGCACACATATCGAATTATATAGCCACCTCTGCATTAGATACAAAAACAAAAAACTTACATTTTATCAATTCACTTCCGAGGAATACGTTAAACATAAAATCAAGAGTTTCTGCCGAAGGCTTTTAAAGATATTTTAACAAGAAAGTCAAAAAATTCTCCAAAATGACAGTCGCCAATATTTAAAAATAAGGAAGTCTCGAGAGCCAGACCAGCCTGGCAACGTCGCATAAAATAATTCTCTTTTCTAGCTGTCAGTTACATTTTTTTTTCCATTTTACGATATTTTTTCTCGCAAATCGTCCATTGTATTTAAACTATTTATTTGCATTAATCATTGTAATATATTAAATAAAATAAGATTTAAAATAAACAGCTGATGAATGCAATGTTGCCAGTTATATATTACGTGAAATATTGCTCAAGTCAAGAGTCATTCATTTATTATTTTTGGTAATTAAATTATTAACTTACTCCAATTATAAACTATGATAGGTCACGACTAAATTATAATAAGGAATTTTGGCATTCAAATTTTTAATTTTATTAAAAAAAAAATTTAGATTCTATTATGACTTACGAGGTACTGTCCGAACAACCTTAATATATAAGCATTTTTTTAATATAACTTTTGTCTTTAAGAGGGCCGGGTCCCTCGGAGCTCAGGGGGAAAACAGAAAAAATTTTGATTAAAAAAAAAAAAAATTAACAAAAATTTGTCTTTGAGAGATCCCGGGCCCCTCGGGGCTAAGGTCAAAACGGAAAAATTTGAATTAAAAAACAAAAAAATTAACGAAAATTTGTCTTGAGGAAGGTATATCCGTTATTTTGAAAATATTTTTATATATGGGGAGGGGGAATATTTAAAAATGAGTTCTATATACGCCCCGGCATTGTAGGGCTAATAGTAGGGGAGAGGGTGGGACATTGGGACACGAGGCACATTGGGACATTCGAATTTTAGCTCTACTAAATATAAAGTTTGAGTTGTACTCTTTGACCGTTAGGGTGCATTAAGTACCCATTTTATTAAGAAAAAAATTTTCTATAATATAACATTTAGTAGAGCTAAAATTCGAATGTCCCAATGTGCCTCGTGTCCCAATGTCCCCCCCCCTTTCCCCTATTTAACCGCTACATACTCATATACATTGCTAAATGGCTTCATTGTAGCCTATATGAGCAGAATTAAAATATCGGTGATATTAATTATTTCTATTCTTCTATTATCATCTTTATTGTATATTCCATCTCTTTCTTACTCTCATATTCACAAATACACGTATTTTCAGTAGTTTGAATAAAATGACAATTCTTTTAGTTAATTAATTATATATAAATTAAAAGTAGAACACCTAGATACTAATTATTCCTTTTTGTAATTAAGTTAGTTGTCAGAGCTGGAAATGTAATTTGTGACAATGGCAGGTTGCTTTAGAGCAAACAAGGGACAACTGCTAAGAATAATTGCCAGCATACCTGTACATCATAGTAATTGTACAGGAGAACATGTTTGTTCAATTACATTTCACTGTACACAAGATCTATAGACAAAGGATCTAAAGCCTCTTAATATGCTGCCGAGATCTCAAAGAAGAAGAATGGATATGAAATTTAACAGTTTAAGAATTTTGGGTAATTCGACGAAAGAGACACACAGACAGAGAGAGAGAGAGAGTTTGTGTAAACGAGAGAGAAATTGACAAGGGCCTTAGGTGTGTTTAGATAGTGTCTAAATATAGCTTTTATGAAGTTAATACTTAGAGACACCTACGCGACACGACTGTCTCCTTATTGGCTATTTTCTCTATTTGATGTCTTGTTTACACTCTTCAATATGTTTATTTCCAAATATACAAGATGTTCCAAAAGTTTTTCTATATTTGGGATAAACAATGACGGGATTTTATTATAAAATATGCATTACGTAGCTATAATAAAAATAACTAATCAATTTTTATTTTGTAATTTGTTTATTTAAAGAAAAAATTTACATTAAAAAAAAAGGAAAAAATATTATTTTGTTTTATTAAAAAACAGAGTAAATTAATTAAGAACTAACAAATTATAATAATAGAAATTGAGTGATTTTCATTGCCCTATAAGTACAGAAAAAAATTTATATTTTGAATTCTAATATAGTGGCGGAATCTAAATAAATCTCGACACAAAATAATCTGGTGTGACAATCACTAAACTCAACTTTCTCTTACCAAAGGTTAGAGAAAGTTATATGCTGTGCGACCAGTCACACTAGATTTTTTTCTTGTTTTATACAAAAAAATGCACAGAATAATAATGGGATTTAAATAAAGAGGTAGATCTTTTTCCCTTCAAAATGGCAGTCTTATCTCATTTTCGATCAATATGGCGCTTGGTTCCTTTATATATAACATGGTCCAAATGTCCTCATTTGTTGGTAAAAATTTTAATCATAGGCTACTCGGAGTTTTTTAAAACTTGCTTATATTTATTTAGGTATTTGAATACAACCTAATTTCCAACAGATTTTTCACTTAATTGTGATTCGTTTTTTTGATGTGACAGTCTTACAATGCATGTTTGTATAGTGCCCGGGGTAGGGAGGCATGCACGAAAAAGTTAGCAGCTTGAATAACTCCTCTGTCTTAAGAGCAGTGGCGTATTCAGGCCCCCCCCCTCAAAGGCTTCGCCAAAACAAAAAATACTTATTGTTTTCCCTAATGAAAAAATAATTCTATTCATAAAACTTTTGGACCCCCCCCCCCCTCCTCCTCAAGCAAAAATCCTGGCTACGCTACTGCTGAAGAGGTATAATTATGTTGAATATACGGTTAGAAAGAATGATTTTTCAGCTAAACATTTCACTATTTATTTTTTTTCCTATCATTTCATTTTACCGAGCTGAGGAAAATTCTAATTTTATAAGTTTAAACCACTGTAGATTCCGAACGGCTAATCAGATCAGAGTTGTGATGTGAATTTGTGCAGAAAGAAAAACTCTAATAGATTAAATTAAAAAATCCCCGAGGAATTAACTCTAAAATCAATTATTTTTTTCATAAAACCTCATTTTTTAAGCAAAAGTCGCCCATAATTTGGATAAAAGTTTGGCCACACCTGTCATATTTTTTTTTAAACACTCATTCACACTCACACTCACACACACATTCACACTGTCTTTTCGGCAACTCAGCCCATATAAGACATTTACGATATCCGTTATTGATTAATATACATATTTTGGGGGTCCAGGCATTCTTATTTAAGCCATTTGGTATCCAATTGGCTTAAATAAAATCATCGGACTGCCTGGGGTCCGAACCCGCGACTTTTGGTATACGGGGTTAGAACGCTAACCCCTACACCAAGCCCCGAGGGCTACCTGTCATATATTGTTACTATGAAAATGTATGAACATGTTTGTTAATGAGAACAAAGTACGAGTAAAAAAAAAAACTATACTTTCTCTCTTAATATTTCAATATAGGTAAGAGAAAGTAAAAATGGTTTCAAGTCAAGCAAAAGACGTTGTCACGTTAAAAAGCCATCTGCTGTGTAGAAGAAACAGGCAACACCAATTTTTTTTTTTTTAATTATTAAAAATATTATTATTCTTTACTAAACTGTTCTAAAAAATGTCCCTCTTTACTGACGAGTAATTTTGATTTGAAAGATAAACTTTATTTTAAAAACAATAGCTGAGCTTTTGTTTAATAAATTTTGCGTAAATAAAATTCCTTTAAAGGTGATTTTTTTTCCCTTATGCCGAGTCCTTTGAAACACCTTGTATACGATATTGGTTTTTATTTTCTCTTTCCACAAAGAAGCCTTTGTTCCGTTTTTGCTTATTGAATATTTTAATTTTTTTAAATTTATGCCCATTAAAATTTTTTTTTTCCTCTGAATCTAATAAACATAAATAAATTTTATTTTATTTTATTAACAGAAATATCTTTGCTCGTAGGTGTGAAATTTTTAGAAACTAAAATTTTTATGATGTTCTAAAAAATGTATAAATTTTATCTTTTATCTTATTTTAATGTAGTGTACAGCTTCCTTTTTACAATAAAGCTCTTATTCAGAAACAAAATCAAATCACTCTAATTCCAAACTATGATTTAGAAAATAATCTGTGCAGATTTCTAAAAATGCAGATTGGTAATGTTTTATATTAAGAGTCACGAAACTGTCAAAGGAAATCATTATTCTAGATGGGATGAATTTTGAACAAGACAGCTCTAGCTCTAAAGATCTCTTTTTCAGGCCATCTGGCCACGTTAAGAAACAATTTTTAGAAACTTTTGGAAAGCTAGACATAAATTTGATTTATTTCTTTCACGGGCTCTCTACTTCTATTAATATATTAATTAATTTAACGTAATTCTTGACTTTTAAATAATTAACTAATTTAAAGCCTAGCCTAAATCTGACATTTTTTAAATCGTAATTTGACACTAATTTTATTTTAAGTTCATTTAAATCAAATATTCTTAATCATTTGAATTCGATCAAATAATTGAGTTTGTCACCCAATTATTATAATTTTTGGAGATCCAGCAATTTTCGCTCAAAAACTCCCGAAAAAAATGAGACATGAGAAACTGTGAGGCCTACTAAAAACACCGGGGAATATAATATGTTCAATTTTATATCCATGTATTTTATAAAATTCATCTATTGCAATAATTCTGAATTTAGTACTTTCTCTTACCTAAACATGTAAATACATGTATAATAAATAATACTAAAGCCTGAACCAAACGTAAAGGAGTTATATATTTATTAGTCGAATATAGGGGAAACTGATGAACTTTGACCTTCTGGCGGGACAGGTAGACGTTGCCCAATCGGTCTAAAATTATGCAAGAAAATTTTACTTAAATAAAGGAAAGAAATGAGGCGTACGTGTTTTCAGATTTCAGACCATTTTTTTTGGTCCATCCTATTATAGGGCCTATATAGGAAGTTTTGCGGTGTACAACAAAACACCAGATTTTTAAGATCAAGAACAACTTTTAGCAATTATTTTTAAAAAACACTAGTTTTTTCTTCTTTTCGGCATCTCAGTGTAGACTTAGACGATTATTATTATTAATTTGAATTAATTCTTTTTTATTTGTTTAAAGTCTTTTTCCTCATCTTACGAGTAGTCAGTCATCTTATCTCTTTCTGGCGATTTAGACTCGTTCCTATTGATTTCAATTGATTGGCATCCATTTCAATAATTTTATTTAAGATACATTTGATTCAGTCAGGCAAGATACTGGGATTCTGTTTTGGGCTAGAATTATTTTCTAATTAATAAATCCAGCTCTTAGAACTAGGAATATATTTTTTTTTTCTATTTCCGGCCTTTGGCGTTAATCATTCTGCCCTGCCCTGTTTATAATATAATACTCCATAAAAAAGCCTATAATTTTAATATTATTACTTTCTATTACCTCTATATATGTTAATATATACGTGTACTGGTAGAGAGAGAAAGTATTGGATTCATGTCAAATCTGTGTGTCTGTATCCAATTTTAACCATGAAGGAATTGAGCTAGGTGGTTGAAATTATATATTTAAGTTAAGCACCCCTCTGAGGCCTGAAAATAAGCTTTTAATCAAATTTGGACAAAAAGTACTAGTAGTTTACTGATGTACTTTTTCATTTTTTTTTTTTTTTTTTTTTTGATTTTCTCTAAATTCGCTCCAACGATTTTGATTAAAATTCAAAAATCAATTATTTATTAGATGCTCTTTAAAATGTATATTTTCCTTTTGCCATTGAAATCTTCTGAAGACCACTTTACTCTTGTACTTCATAGGAAAGATAGGAGAAATGTTTGCCATGGTAACAAAATATAAATATTTTCCCATGTTTATAAATTTTACGACTTGAATTCTAATACCCCCCTATATTGGCGGAAACTAAATATATGTCGACACGAAAAATCTGTGTGACAAGCACAGAACACAACTTTCGATTACCGAAGGTATGATATGCTGTGCGACCAGTCACACCAGATTTTTATGAAAGAATCCCAAACATCTAAAATCCGAAACTAAAGGCCCCATAGGATCTCGCCTAGGTACTGTGCGAATTTAATTTTAAGTATTTTTGTTTTAACTTACATTTAATTTAGTTATCCTTTTATAAAATTTGTTGAATTTTAAAAATTTGGAATTTAGGTTAATCAATTTCTAAAAGGAAAATTTTAGTATACTAATTTAAAATTTATCAACTAACATCCGGTCTATAATATCTTCTAATTTTACATTTATTAATTGTAAATTCCACTTCTTTGGCATTGAGGTTACTCAACAGTCCGGATTTCGTTTTCGCAAGAGTTCATAATAGTGACAAGTATTATTATTGCCTTTGATAGCGCGCAAAGAGCCACTCATATATTCATACTCTAGCACATTTGGTATAATTAGAATTTGAATTTGATAAATGTCAATAAATTAAGAGCTAGACATCTCCACTTGCAAAGTACTTTGATCATGTTTCTTATTAAGCTTATCCTTTAGCAGCCTCTTCAAATACTAAACAAAGCAATTTTCAACCCGCCTCTGAAAATGTTAAGATTCAATTTGAAGAAACCCCCTTGAGCGAGATTCATTTCACCTAATTATTCATCTCTTTTGAGTTTAATAATTAATTTAACTCTGAAAATATTAGATAGAATCCTATTTGAAACAAAAAAAATGTTTTTCATAGAAAGGAAAATATTTTTTTGAATTAATTATAGATATAGGACAAAACAAAGTTAAGTTTTTTACTTTCTCTTACCTATATATGTTAATATATATGGGTCATTCCATTCCAAATCGACAAATTTTTTCCTGATCCCCGCGGATTTCGCTGAAAATTTCCTAACTTTTTTCTACCCCTTAAAAGACATTTTTGAGAATTTTTTTCAAATTTTTTTACCCAACTAAAAAAAAGTTATGGATTTTTGAAAAAAATTGCTCTTTTTTCAAATAACTATAATATAACTTATTTTAAAATTGATATTTCGGAACCCCGCAAAGCTATAAAAATTTTGTTTTTTAATGTAGTTTTGAGAAAAAAATACAAGAATTATTTTAGAACAATTATTGTACCAAAGTAAGGGATAGCTGATAGGAGCCGGATATATGAAATATTTCATTTTTTTTTTTTTTAAACCATAATTTTAGTCCGACCATTTTTTATTTATTTATTTTTTTTTTTTTAACTCCAAAAAAACTTCAACTAATTCTACAATTACCCCCCCCCCTAATCTCAAAATGTGCCGACGATTGCTTCTATTATATATTTTTTTTTTGTTAAAAAAAAAATTTTCTTGAAATTTGGTACATTTTTTACGTAATTTTTTATGAAATTTTTTCAGCTTTCTCGTGAAACTTTAGAAGTTGAAAAATGATATTTTATTCGAAAATTTTATGTCATCATACTAAAAATTGTTTTTTTTTTTCAGTAAAAAGCGAGACTGAACTTCTAATATCTTTATCAAATTTTAAATCCATCATACTAAAAATTGTTTTTTTTTAAAGTACGAGACTGAAAAAAAAACAATTTTTAGTATGATGGATTTAAAATTTGATAAAGATATTAGAAGTTATATCACTCTAATTACTTTTTTTAAACTAATGTGGTCATCAAATAAAAACTGAATTTATTTTTATTTAACCATTTTTCATCGAGGATATTGATTAATGCCTGGTAAATATCGATGGTTACACAAACTAGTACTATAACGAAGCAGCTATTAAAATATTGACAAATCTATAAAGCGGATTAAATTAAATATAATTTATTTAGACAATAAAATTGGATTCATTTAAATGTAAATACATTATTTATTTTATGTAAATTTTTTTCTATGTAGAGATTTAAAATTTATTTTTTATTTTTTTGAATAAGCTAAATCTTTTTTAAACTAATTAGTTTCATTTTAATTAATGATCTAGTCATAAGATGAAACAGTAGGCTATCTTTAAACAAAATTTGAAAATTTTGAATTTTCTTAGTATTTAGTTAATATTTTTAGAATTCATTGAAAAAAAATCAAAAAACGTGCATATAATTAAATGAAGTTTTATTTTTATCCACGTTAATTAATTATTCAAAAATAAAAGTAGACCAATTCTTTTAAAATATTTTAAAACTACTTCAATACATATCTTGATCAACAAAATAATATTTCTTCTTACAATATTTTTCATAAATCAAGCAAATAAGTACTAAATAGAAAAATTGGAATTTTTTTTGACTTGATAATATATGATAGTTTCTATCTGTAAATCAATCAACATTTAGATCGGAATCTATTTATATTTATATATAAAAATTGATTTTTACATTAACGTTATTATATGGTGTCACATATTAATGTATAATATTTACCATTTATTATTATGTGACTCAATGTATATAAATTTAGATATAAATAAAGATTTCATAAAAATCATCGTTATAATTTATATTCTAATTAATATTTATAAAATTTTATATTACGAATAAATAAAAAAAAAAAAATTTATTATACATAATTATTATTATTTAAATAACATGACAAGTTCAAATTTTATTTGCCAGTGACCTTGACCTGGAAAGTTGAAGGAAAGTTATGAAAGAGGAGACTAATTAAATACATGTATTCCCTCATCACCTTTTATAGAACTTTCCTATATTCGTATATTTATCTGAACATTAATATTAATTTATTATTACAATTACGAAGACTAGGACAGTTGAGGGGGTGAGAAAGAGGGAGGGGGAGGTAAGGGGCGAGAGGGGTGCATACATACTCCTGATATAATCAAATTTGTATATAGTTATATGTAATGTAATAAATATATAGTGTCATTTTCATTATGACATCCATCCTATACACCTTAACAATGACTCTTTTACCTCTAAAAAAGATCCATACCTGGACCAAAATGTCATTTGCAGTGGCGTACCGAGGGGGCGAGGGGGCGGTCCGCCCCAGGCCCCGAGCCGGCATAGGCCCCCATATATTTATAAAAAATTTAATGAAAATTTCCCTTTGAAGGCC
This sequence comes from Euborellia annulipes, assembly GCA_023213315.1. Taxonomy (NCBI): domain Eukaryota; kingdom Metazoa; phylum Arthropoda; class Insecta; order Dermaptera; family Anisolabididae; genus Euborellia; species Euborellia annulipes. The sequence goes on along the minus strand of JAKCPI010001859.1, from coordinate 79,183 downwards.
CCGGGGCCCTCAGGGCTCAAGTAAAAATGGGAAATTTTGATAAAAAAAAGAAAATTTAATAAAAATTTCTCTTTGAAAGGCCCCGGGGCCCTCAGGGCTCAAGTAAAATCAAAATTTAATGAAAATTTCTTTTTGAGAGGCCTCGGGGCCCTCAGGGCTCAAGTAAAAATGGGAAAATTTAGATAAAAAAACAAAATTTAAATAAAATTTCCCTTTGAGAGGCCCCGGGCCCTCAGGGCTCAAGTAAAATCAAAATTTAATTAAAATTTCTCTTTGAGAGGCCTCGGGCCCTCAGGGCTCAATAAAAATGGGAAAATTTAGATAAAAAAACAAAATTTAAATAAAATTTCCCTTTGAGAGGCCCCGGGGCCCTCAGGCTCAAGTAAAATCAAAATTTAATGAAAATTTCTTTTGAGAGGCCCCGGGGCCCTCAGGGCTCAAGTAAAACAAAATTTAATGAAAATTTCTCTTTGAGAGGCCCGGCCCTTGGGGCTCAAGTAAAAATGGAAAATTTAGATAAAAAAACAAAATTTCACCATTTTGAGAGGCCCCGGGGCCCTCAGGGCTCAAGTAAAAACAAAATTTAATTAAAATTTCTCTTTGAGAGGCCTCGGGGCCCTTGGGGCTCAAGTAAAAATGGGAAAATTTAGATAAAAAAAAACAAAATTTAATTAAAATTTCCCTTTGAGAGGCCCCGGGGCCCTCAGGGCTCAAGTAAAATCAAAATTTAATGAAAATTTCCCTTTGAGAGGCCCTCAGGCCCAAGTAAAAACAAAATTTAATTAAAATTTCTCTTTGAGAGGCCTCGGGGCCCTTGGGGCTCAAGTAAAAATGGGAAAATTTAGATAAAAAAAAACAAAATTTAATTAAAATTTCCCTTTGAGAGGCCCCGGGGCCCTCAGGGCTCAAGTAAAATCAAAATTTAATGAAAATTTCCCTTTGAGAGGCCCTCAGGGCCAAAGTAAAAACAAAATTTAATTAAAATTTCTCTTTGAGAGGCCCGGGGCCTTGGGGCTCAAGTAAAAAACAAAATTTAATTAAAATTTCCCTTTGAGAGGCCCCGGGGCCCTCAGGGCTCAAGTAAAAACAAAATTTAATTAAAATTTCTCTTTGAGAGGCCTCGGGCCCTTGGGGCTCAAGTAAAAATGGGAAAATTTAGATAAAAAAACAAAATTTAATTAAAATTTCCCTTTGAGAGGCCCCGGGGCCCTCAGGGCTCAAGTAAAATCAAAATTTAATGAAAATTTCCTTTGAGAGGCCCTCAGGGCCCAAGTAAAAACAAAATTTATTTAAAATTTCCCTTTGAGAGGCCCCGGGGCCCTCAGGGCTCAAGTAAAAACAAAATTTAATAAAAATTTCCCTTTGAGAGGCCCCGGGGCCCTCAGGGCTCAAGTAAAAACAAAATTTAATTAAAATTTCCCTTTGAGATGACCCCCCCAAAAAAAATTCAATATAAGGCCCCCTCTTCTAGTGCCGCCCCAGGCCCCCAACTGCCTCGTTACGCCTCTGGTCATTTGAGGAGTAATAAAATTAATAGAAAAAAATAACATGCTGTATTTTCATTATTAAAATAATACATCAATTCATGATCGTAGCCAGTGAGAGAATATGAGGTTTCAACTTCTCTCCCCCCCCCCCCATATCACAGCCGAAATAAAAAAAAAAAAAAATTAGAGGAAAGTCGTGATTAGAGAGATGATCTTAATTTATTTATTTTAAATCTTTTTATGATAAGATTGATCAATTAATTAGGACATTTGAAAGATTTTGCCTGTATAAGCAAATATATGCATCTGGATGTTGGTTGCATAACAAAAAAAAAAAAAAAAAAAAAATTAAAGGATCTTACTCTCTCTAAGATTTAGAGTTGTTTTCTCTAACCTTTAGAGTTGACTGCTTGAGTGTATATTTTGGCTAATACAATAACTACGTTTGTTTTTGCTTGATAAGATATAGGCAACCAAAATAACTAATTCACTATTAAATAATTGTTCCAGAAACAGACTGATGTAACATGCCCACATTCCTGGACTTCCCCTCGTTACTCGTTATGCGATACGTCTCTCGTTATGCGAATCACTCGTTATGAGAGGTACTCGATAAGCGACTGTATTTCTATTCTCCTCCAGCATTACTTTATGGTCCCTTATTATCTGAAATATTTTACGTCAAAAATAACAATTATGATTATTACCATTAAATTCATTTAATTTGTAAATGTGATGTGCCCTGCGTGAATCTTATCATTGTGAAAAGGCCCCTGTATTAATTGAGCTGGGAGGATGGAGTGGATTAATTAAACCATAGCGAATGGGTTGCGTACCTTCCAGTAAAACAACACGAATCAATTCAATATTCTGCAATGCATGATATCAGAATTCGTATTAAAGAGAGCTAAGTGATTGCTGTTCTTAAACTGAATCTGATATTTATGCTTAAGAAATTAGAATTGATCTTCAAAAATATATTTTTAATAAGATGTCTATAAATGTGTATACCGGTATGTCATTTTTTATCACTAATGGATTACTCGACCTTTTAAAAACGGACATTACATATGACAAAAAAAAAAAAAAAAAAAAAAAAAAAAAACGGAAAAAATATCATTTGTTGCGTCTACGGTAAAGCCTTATATAAAATTTCACCTATTTTATTAGTCATAATTTAATGAAAACGTCACCTCAAATAGATTTCTCATTCAGTTTCTGAATGAATAGAAGTAATATATTATTCATCTTCTCCATCTCTTCATAATATGGAACAATGGCTTATTTAATCCTCGAGGGTCTCTGCCCGGCCAACTGTCCCTTAGATCTCGAAAAGCAATTTGAAAAATTGGAATATGATACATTAAAAAAAAAGAGACAGTAGAAGAGAGTAAAAGACAAGAAGGCTTTAAAGTTTATAAATAAATCAAATAAGCATATTAGCTTTGAAGATAGAGAGAACTAAATTTACTTTGGAAAATAAAGAGAGAGAGAGAGAGTTATTTAAATTCGAAAATGCATGTCAATTTCTCTATATTTATGATATCTATATCAACAACAAATTTAATATTTAAGTAACAACTCTCTTAGCTTTGATGAAAATATAAAGCTAAAAAAAAAAAGATGTAAAATCATAACATTTTTGATTTTTGAAACGAAGCTCTTTTACGTGGCTTACGATAGGGTGAATTGACAGAAAACGTCAAGTAACAAAAAGCAGTAGTAACAAAAATGCGTTACAGCACCCGAGCGCTGGCGGAGGAAGGCGAGGCTAGCCAAGCCTGAGGGTTGAGTGGGAGGCCATCTCTAGAGAATTCTTTTCCTCTCTAACTCTTTCTATAAGTTATTATTTAAGGTGCGCGTCTCGAGGTGCGGTTTTGAGAGTTTCCAGCGGCCACAATTTTGAAGCTATCGACCTCAAATTTTTTAAAAATTAAAGCTATTTAAAATATCTACAACTTATAGAAGCCCTTTTTTTTTTGATTTTCCAAAAAAAATAAAATCTTTTTTTAGATTAATCACATTAAATAAAAGATATTTAAAAAAAATTCGTTCTATATCTTATAAATAATTAAATTAGTAATCATTGTGTTAAAAAATAATTAATTTTTTGCCTTTAATTAATTAGCTAGAATCTTTCAAATGAAATGAATAAAATGCTTGTTTCCCTATGGGAAACAACCCATCTCTTCCGCTACCAGTAACCAGCTTAGAAAATCTTATTTTATTTTGTGTAGCCCGACCTAAGTAATATTGCAAATAAAAAAAAGACTTTCGATAAAAAGAAACATTGAGAGTTTTACTTCAATAAAGAAGCAGGTTACGTCGAAAAATTCTCCTTAAAAAAGATTAGGATAAAAAATTATAAGCCGATAGACGAAGTTTCTTTTTGGCTTTGTAGAGAATGTTTTTCGTGCACGAAAGCATTTAAAGTAAACAAAAGGGCTATATCATAAATCCAATATCGATACCTATTTTTAATTAGAAAAATTGATATACCGGTAACAAAAAATAATACTTTTTTAAAGATAATATATTAAATATTTTATTTTATAACTTTATCGATTTCCCATTCTAATATATAATTAAAAAAATATTATTCATTCGATTCAATTAAGACATCAATCGATTTTCATGTAAATGTTTAATTTCATTTCTTCAAGTACTAATTAAATTCTAGTATATTATATATATATATATAATATATTTTCATAAAAGGGAATATGTTCTAGAAAATATAATTTTTTATTTTTATTTAATTAAATTGATTAAATTTGATAAAAAACAACTAACTGGTATATTTAAGACTAAAGAAAATTAACATAAAAAAAATGTATTAAAAATCTTATTAAAATCGCAGCTTAAGGTGCTCGTCTCGAAAAGCCGTTAAAAGACGATTTACTACCTAGTTACTGGAGGCGGCAATAGATGGCGTTAGTTTTTTCCATAGGAATACAAGGGATTTATTCCATTTCATTTGAAAGATTCCAGCTAATTAATTAAGGATAAAAATTAATTATTTTTTAACACAATGATTACTAATTTAATTATCTATAAGATATAGAGCGAATTTTTTAAAAATAACTTTTATTTAATGCAATTAATCTAAAAAAAAAAATTATTTTTTCGAAAATCAAAAAAAGGGCTTCTATAAGTTGTAGATATTTTAAATAGCTTTAATTTAGAAAAAATTGAGGTCGATAGCCTCAAAATTGTGGCCGCTGGAAACTCCCAAAATTAGCACCCCGAGGCGCGCACCTTAAATATTTAGCTATTTTGATATCACACCTAAATTTATTTTCAAACAACTCCGTTACAACTTCAATTTATAACTCTATGTGGAGATAATAATGATAAATTGGCAAATGTCGATATTGATAACCGCAATGACAAGAGGTGCGTGTTCGAATCCCGGGTAGTCTGATGATTATTTACTTAAAACATTTGGATATCAAAGGTATATAGAAGAAAATGGAGTTCGCGATTTTTAGGGTTGCAGGGGCCCAAGGCGGTAAAAAAAAAACTTGAATTGTTAACTACGTTTTCCTGGATATCAGGGGCAACAATTTTTATGCTTACAGAATTGTATTAAATACATATTTCTAGTTTCATTGAAAGATTTTTGATCTCTTATCTAAATTAATCTTGCAATCAAATACAATCTAGTTTGAAAGTCACGACTACTAGAATATTACTTTTGGACTAGGAAGAATGATAGATATTAAAAAAGATTTAATACCTAATATTTTATTTAACAAGAGCTAGTACACATGATATTAATTTATTTCATAACCCTAGCCTTTAAGGCATGTCATAGCTTAAGAAAGGCAAGCCATCATAGCGAATCATGACGTAATAATTTTACCCGTGATTTCATTTCTTTCTCCAATCCGGATACAATTATTTCGGTTCCCAAAGCAAATGCCAATATGACTTGAATCATATCCGGCCCGGCTCCACGAATGGCAAATTTGCCTCAAGGTACTTCTGCAGCCTATAATAAATGACTCGGCAGAATAGCATCCAGCATCCCGATGACCAAATGTAGTCACTCGATTGGCTTTTAATCACTCGTCTTCTCGAAAACCCTATTATTACGTATTAACCGTGACAAAATTAAAAAATAACCTTAAAAAATATTAATTAGGAGATTATATAGAGATAAATTTTATAAGTTAGACATTTTATACCCCAAAAAACTTATATTTAAATTAAATATTTTTTTTTAAACACCTTCGACCCTTGGTATAAAAGGCAGGCGCGCTACCAACTACGCCAAGCCCGAGGTCTTTAAATCCAATTAATCTCGCGCTGAGTTTTTCATCATGACAATAATTTATGTATGGATTTTATTTTACCATCTTTGAAGAAATATTTTTTTTTAATATTTAATTTGGAATATGAATAAAAATGACATTTTTATTGTATATCTATCTTGTTAGAAGTCAAAACTTGTCCAAAGAACAAATCCTTTTTGCTTACTTAACCATGAGAAATGACGCAGGCATGATTCTAAAATATTTGAATTGTCTTCATTTTTTTTTTTTTTTTTTATGCTAGAATAAAATAAGAATAAAATTTTCCCATTTTATCTTAATTATCCTGAGATAATAACAATCCACTACAACAAATAAAACAAGATCAATTGTACTGTAAAAATAGTTTAAGTCTGTCAAGTTAATTTAATATTCTGAAAATGTTTCTTCCTTTTTATAAAAAAATCTGGTGTGACTGGTCGCACAGCACACAACTTTCTCTTACCTTCGGTAATCGAAAGTTGTGAACTGTGCTTGTCACACCAGATTTTTTGTGTTGAGATATATTTAGTTCCCGACAGTAGGGTACATTTGAATTCCAGATGTAAAATTTATAAGTTTGGGAAAATATTTATATTTTGTTACCATAGCAACCATAGGAGAAATTTTTATCTTTCCTATGAAGAACAAGAGTAAAATGGTCTTCAGAATATTTCAATGGCAAAATGAGAATATACATTTTAAAGATCATCTAAAAAATAATTGATTTTTGAATTTAAAAAAAAAAATCGTTGGAGCGAATTTTGAGAAAATCGAAAAAAACTGAAAAAGTGCATCAATAAAGTAAAGTAAAGGTCGATTTTGTTCAAAAGCTTCCTGTCACGTCCCATGGGGGTGCCTAACTTAAATATAAAATTTCAACCTTCTAGCTCTTTTCGTTCTTGAGATATTTTGTTCACAGACAGACACACACACACACAGACAGACAGATCATGTCGCGAAAACCACTTTTTTGGATTCAGGGGACCTCAAAACGTGAAGATCTATCAAAATCTCGACATCGAATTTTTGACATGAATCCAATACTTTCTCTCTATATATATAGAGATTACATATATACATAGGTAAGAGAAAGTAAAAATTGAATAATACAGCGGCCAAAAAATTGATTGTTTAATTTTTTTTTTTTTTTTTTTTTAACACACTTTTCTCATTCACACTCACACTCACACACACATTCACACAGTCTTTTCGGCAACTCAGGCCATATAAGACTTTTTACGATATCCGTTATTGATAAATATACATATATAGGGTCCAGGCCTTCTTATTTAAGCCATTTGGTATCCAATTGGCTTAAATAAAATCATCGGACTGCCTGGGGTCCGAACCCGCGACGTTGGGTATATGAGATTAGCACGCTAACCTCTACGCCATGCCCCGAGGGCGATTGTTTAATTTACTAAAATAAAAAATTAATTTATAAAATTGATTAAATTTTTTTAAAGATATTTTTATTTTTATAAATTAATAGTTAGCACAAGTCAAATAAGGAAAGCAAAATAAGACATACGTCAGCAAGGGTCAGTCACACTTCTAACCCCTCGGCCTCGCAGTTGGTTTGGGGGCTGGTGAACACTTAAATATTTATTCAAGGCAACAGCAAACTAATATTAGGCTATTTAAATTACTCAAGCAGACTAACTTTATATATATCAATTAAAATTTCAATTCTATCTATTTTTAATTTCTAAAAAATATTTTCGTCCACTTTTTATTCAGAATTAATCTTTAAAAAAGGCAAACCAAAAATAACCAAAATAAATTTTTTATTGTGATACTATGGTTTTACTTTTTTATTCTTACTTATATATGCAATACTTTATTCAGTAGAACCTCGCTTAACGAGCATAATTCGTTCCAGAATCAAACTCGTAAAGTGATAAATTAATGTAAAATACGATAATGCGTTCGTTCCTTGCCGAAAAAATCTGGTGTGACGCACATCTGGTGTGTCGCACAGTACACAACTGAAATAAAATTGGCTGCATTCTTCTTTGGGATTTATTCCTTATCATCTTGAACATAATACTACAGCTATACCGTCATCAGGGGTGAGAATGGTCTAAGGGGTGAGAATGGTCGTTTTGCAGGAATAATTGAAATTAAGCGGTAGAATGTTCTGAATTTGTATTTTTGCTATTTTTTTTTGTGGCAATAATGTATATCATGTTTATTCAAGAGGTAGTTGGTTTTGGTAATTTTTTTTTTTATAAAATATAATAAAAAAAAAATCGGAAATTAGGGATATTTGTTCATATTTTGTTAAGTCGGTATAACTTTGGTTGTCAAGTTAGCATAGGCTGGAAGATTATCTTAAAACGTCTCGTGGTGCACGACCAACTTGTTGCTCAACTATTGGTAAGTTGCTTATTATTAATAGTAATACAGTTTAATTTATAAAAAAATTATTTAAAAAATTGTAAAATTCAGTGTTTTTTTGGGGTGAGGTCATCGAAAATCATAACCGAGTTGAGGTGGAAAACGATGAAGGTGCACCTTCCTCAGACCAGAAAAGTTTGTATTAGTAATAATGAGGGTTAAGAAGAGTGTGAAACATTTTATCGGTCAAGTGATAGAGGACAGGGAGGCTACCTACAATGACGACGAAGTCCCTATATTATTCCTGAAAAAAAGGAGAAAAATTTATCTTCCCGGACAAACCTGAGATAGCAGCTGTGGACAGGAAAGATGTCTTAAAAACCCTCTCTACTCCCACCAAAGAGAGAAGAGGATGGATTGTTTTTGATAACAGCCAATTTGGAAATGTCACAATTTTTTAATCATTTTTTTCATAGCTTTAAAAATTAAAAATTATTAATATTATATTTTTGAATTATGAACTTTGTTCTTTCTAACCATACTAACTCCGACCAAATCCTCTTTACTTTGGACTTAAAAATAAGCAAGACCATTCTCACCCCAAATACGGGGCGAGTATGGTCACTCTCATATTTTGTTGTCATGCAAATTCCTTAAGACCTAAAAAATTTATAATTCGCAGGGTAAGTAATCAAGAAACTAAGCAATGATCCCACTTAGTTTCGTTATTTTCTGCTAAACGGTGCAAGAGTTATAAATGAAAATATGAATTTTTGACCATTCTCACCCCGTTTGACGGTAACAAATATTCAATCACCACAACTTTTTCCATTATTTGTATTTAATCGGAATGAAGAATTTTTTTTTCTCTTAGCCTGACATCTCTTCTACACGAAAGGTTAACGCCTCTACTAATTATGCTCAGCTCTATTTCTAAATGTAGTTCCATGGAGGGTGGGGGGAGGGGGTGGCTTAAACTTAATTGGGAAAGGCGGGTCCCAAAAACTGAGATTCTCTTCTAGGATCGATAAGATTTGCGTTTCATCATTAACCGAGCAGATCTTTCACTAATTAACAAAGTGATTGAATAAAATTATAAATTTCAATTGTTTGATTTCTTGCACTGTCTTACTCAGATAAAAAAAAACTAATAACTAATGAATTTTAAATAAAATTTTTAACAAAAAAAAAAAAAAAAAAATTAAATTATTCAGTATGAAAATTATTTTTCTAACATCATTCACTTTAATTAATCTTTATCATTGATATTTATATAATTATATAATCATATTTGAGTAAACTTTTGCGTGTTGTTATTGTATGTTTAAGTATTAACAATACAAATTCCCATCCTTTGAAAAAAAGTTTTTTTTTCTTGGATTTATGATAGAGATAGAATTGGATTTATTAATATTTTATTTTTATAACAACAAAGACCGTCTTAAAAAATAACATCCGGGCAAATTTCTTGAATATTTTTTTTTCTCAATATTTATGGTATTTTTTTCGCCAATCCAATATATTCTATCAGGATATTTTTTACGTTACTTGATCATTATAGAAAAGGGAAAAGCTTTGTTGAATAAATGTAGTTTATTTTCAAACAAAATTATCTATCACTTGCATAGTCTATAGCACTGATATCTAACCTATGACAGGTGGGTCAGACATTGACCCAAGCAAGATTTTTAACTGACCCACGATTGCTACTCACAGAAACTCACCTGAAAAAGTGAAGGATAATAATTAATGTTTTCATAAACATTTTCTTGAATTATTCCATTTAAAGAGCATCAAAAGATCCCGATATTTTGATTTTAATTTTCACCACGACTTAAAAAAATACTTGGAACCAATCGATATAAAAAAAAAAAGTATCTCGTAAACAAATTTTATAGACTTTCGTGATTTCATGGGGAATTTTATTTTATTTTGGTTGACCAACTTTTTGCTCATTCTAGAAAAAAAAAAAAAAATAAATAAAGGGCGAAAAAACATAAAACAAACAATAGGAAAAATTTTTTTAATCAAAGAGTAATCTCGATGATAAAAAATTTCTATTTTTGATTTCTTCTCTATTTTCTTTCATAATATTTTGATAACTTTCACAAATATAATTTTTTATTCTTCCTCCACTGCTAAAATTTAAAACCATGAATAATAATTTTTTTTTTTTTTAAACAAACGTCAATGCAAAAAATAACATTTCACTATAGTTGCGTGGAATGGAGTCAGTCAAGGAAAATAAAAACAAATTTATTCTGTCGACGTTTCGAGCGCCCGTCGCGCTCTTCCTCGGGACCTGCGGTCCCAAAACATTTATTAGAAATTTTTTTTCTTTTATAATAATTTTTTTCACAGAAATATATAACATTATCAATATATAGGTTCAATGATTTTTTTTTTACTTAGAGTATCAAAGTGTCAAATATTACAGATGGTAGTGACAAGACAGTCGGTTGTTTAATAATGTCAACAAGTTAAGTCGGTTGACATTATTAAACAACCGACTGTCTTGTCAACAACCGACTGTCTTGTCACTACTGCCAGTATATAATAATTGAGGTGTGTCCGTCTGTCCGTCCGTCTGTCACGCTCTGTTTGACCAACTTCCCGTTGGAATTTTGAAACGAAATTTTGCAGTCTTATAAAGGACGTTATGGAGAGTCCCGGAAAAATACTCGGGTCCCGAAATTCCTATAACTTTTTCAGTTATTAAATCTTAAAGTTACGATTTCTCCCATAGGAAATGTACAGAGGAATATTTTTGTATTCTTTTCATTTGTGTATTCTTTTAATGTAAACAAATCCTCAAGCAGGCACTGGACTGGAATACTTAGTTGTTAGTAATAATAATTTTCTTTTCATAATTAAGAAAAGGCGAGGGTCCGCCGCAGGCGGCCCGAGCCAGCTGATGGGGGGTCCAGGGGGGCGTAGCCCCCCGTCTAGACTGCCAGCCCGTTTCTCATAATTAAGAAAGGCGAGGGTCCGCCGCAGGCGCGCCCGAGCCAGCTGGCGGGGGTCCAGGGGGCGTAGCCCCCCTGTCTAGACGCCAGCCCGTTTCTCATAATTAAGAAAGGCGAGGGTCCGCCGCAGGCGGGCCCGAGCCAGCTGGTGGGGGGTCCAGGGGGCTTCGCCCCCTGACTAGACGCGGAGCCCGCCGAAGGCGGCGGCGCGGCTAGTAATAATTAATTAATAACAATTCAATTTATAATTTTTTTTTGTTATGCTTTATTACTGAATAAGCTAAAATGTACTGCTTTTCAATTTAATTTGGCTTGTTTCTGTCCTACATAGATTTGAAGAATGAATTGTATAAGATAATCTTTCTTAAAGGCGGCTACACACGCAACTGCAAACTTGACAAGAATGCATATGCAATCTTTTTATATTGTACAAGCTTACTATAGCGTCTTGAAGCATTTTTATTGTTCATGCTTGATTGAATTTTAATCATGCACAAGCATATTTGATCAAGCAAACACTCCGCCATTTTATAAATAAATTTCTTTCCGAGTTTGACATTTTTAAGTTTATTTTCGGCATAAGCTGTTTCTCGCACAAGCAGCATTGTGCCGTGTTGCGCCGAAGGGAATTTGTGCATGCTGGTACAAAAAGATTGCACATGCATGATTGTCAAGTTTGCAGTTACGTGTGTAGCCGCCTTAACCTTATCTGCCTATATTTATTTAAACTAATTAAAACACTTTTAAGAATCTTCTTTGTATTTTTTAAATTTTATTTCCATATGTTGAACTTTCTTCTTTCATATTCACAAAATTAGAATATAGGTTATATATAGGCCTACTTTAAAATAATAAATGTTTATAAGATTTAACATATGTGATTTTATTTAGTCCTATATCAATGTTTTAAATTTAAAACTGATAATTTATATGATAATTGAGTAGAAAATCGCGACATTTCCTTGGTGTTGAATTGACTCTTTCGCAATTCTGCTTATTCCACTTAGTATATTTGTTTATACAGTATATTATCGAAACAGGACCTCCCAGAGGGTCAGTGTCCGGTTTGAATGTGGGAGTTCCCTTCTGCCTTGTTACTAATTGGCCTCTCACTCTACATCAACGGAATTCTATTGAGTTCTCTTCTTCAAATATTTCTACCATTTTAAAATTTCCAAAATTAATAAATTTGAACTCGTGTCTCAATTTTGATAAAAGACAAATCTCATATAAATGACGTTCAAAGAGTTATTTGGATAAAAGAAAAATAAATTGCATTGAAAACCATTTAACCTTTTTTATTTTTTTTATAGCTTTAAAAAAAACATTTTTTTTTAACACTCACACTTTTTCTCATTCACACTCACACACACATTCACACAGTCTTTTCGGCAATTCAGGCCATATAAGACTTGACGATAACCGTTATTTGAATATATTAGTATTTGAGGTCCAGGTATTCTTATTAAGAAAAAAAAAAAAAAAAAACATTTAACTTCAACGATGGTGTGGTCTGGTAATATATATAAACATTTAAGGACACTATCCTTTCATTGAGCTACTTTTTATAAAACCAATATTCAAATAAATGCTATTCCTTCACCAAAATGTTCTTTGACTTTTTTACTTTCTCTTACCTCTAATATATATAGAGAGAAAGTATTGGATTCATTTCAAAAATTCGATGTCGAGATTTTGATGGATGTACCGTACTGTAGGGAACTAAATATATGTCCACAAAAAATCTGGTGTGACAAGCCCTACCTTCGGTAATCGAAAGTTGTGTGCAGTGCAACCAGTCACACCAGATTTTTTAAATCTCTGATACTCTATATCTTCTCCAAATAGTATAATTTTACTTTATCCCTCCCTCTTTCCTTCTCTCAGACAGTTTTTTTTTTTTTTTTAACAAATTTTTGTCTAGTATAATTATAAAAATTATCTTCACACTTTTTTTGATAGATATATTTTGATGATTGCCAGGTATTTCTTAAATTATCTTTAGAAAAAACTTAATGATTAAATATGTCGTTTGAATCTGTCCTGTCCTTTTTTTCATTTCTTTAATGGCAGCCATTTTCTTATCCCGAGGACATGCTCTGCCTCATTATGGTCACACTCTTTTGGTCATTTTTATTCAATCTTTCCAATGTTAACAAGCATCTAGTTTATTATTTATTGAAGAGCCAGCCTATAGACATATAATCGAAGGATGTCATGTTGTTTGCCTATAATTTAATGGCTTCTTAGGTTAATTAACATTTTTTAACCTATATTTGTTAATGTCAGCTTTTTTTTTACTTTATCTATATTATGGCCACATATTCAAACAATTATTTTATAATTATAGTAATTTATATCTCTTAGAAAAGTTTAGAAAAAATTATAATTTTATGTAAGCCTAAAAGAAAAATTTTAACATATTATAATATAAATTTGTTTTATTAATTATAACTTTATAATTTTTAATAAATGGGGTACTCAACTCAAAATATTAGTTGAAAGGAGCTCTGATAGAACTATACTGTATCAATATGGGAATCAGATTTGATATCCCATTTGAGCCAGCTAATATTTTTTTTCTTATCGAACAAATTCCACTCTCCATAAAATTTTGTTTTACAATTTGTTCTACTAATTTATTATAAAATAAATTCTGCAAAATACATTATCCATGTCTAATAATTTATCTTATTTAATTAGCATTTGAATGGAAAGGGTAGGCTACCTACAAACATGTATATATTTAAAAATTAAATTTTTTTAATGCCTATATATGACAAAATTAACAACCAATAAATTAAAATTTAGATATTTTATTTATTGATATTGATTTTATTTGAATTTAATAAATAGTTGTTCAACAAATTGAAAACCAGTTTAGGTTTATCAAAATAAAAATCGATTTTTTATGTCTTGTTTAAATAATTGTTTTAAATTAAAAAAAATATATCTTTATAATTAGTATACAATAATTATTGCTGACATATAGATTCGATCTATTTTCAGCCATTCTAAGAAAATTTACTTATAATAATTAAGGTGCGAGTTTCAAAAAAAAAACGGTTAATAGACGATTCAGAAGCTGGTTACTCTTGGCGGCAAGAGATGGCGTTAGTTCTTCCCATAGGAAATCAAGCATTTTATTCCATTTCATTTGAAATGTTCCAGCAAATTAATTAAAGGCAAAAAAAATTAATTATTTTTTAACACAATGATTACTAATTTAATTATATACGTAGACAGAATTTTTTTCAGTGAATTACATAAAATATTATTTTTCCTTAATTTAATAATTTATGTATGTAAAATAGGAAAAAAAATAATATGAATAGTAAATTAAGATTATAACCCTGATGATTTTATCTTAAATTTTGATAATTTATTTTATGAGATTATCCAAAATTTACAAGAAAATTTTCTATTTATCACTATTGAAACCTGATTCTCTCGCCCCCCTTCCTAAATTTATTCAACTTATTAGTCATTTAACAAAATACATAAATTGCATTAGCAAAACTTGTCTTTTTACTTTTTTTTCCTCTTGTCTTTGAACTTTGATCTTGGGGGTTGCGTGGGCTTAAAAATCCTCTCCTGTGTCTCTATTTGCAGATTATAAGAGAAAGGAGCATCTGGACTAATGATAGGTTCTCCTTTTTTATAAATCTATAATTGAATTAAAATTTATTATACAAATTAGAGAAGATAATTGGTATTTCATTTTTATACTTATCTCTTTTTCAAATGTCTTTTTAATGTAATTGTTTAAAAGAATCGTGAGTCTTTTATTTCCTATTCACAATGATTTTATTGTATTGAAGTATTTAAAAATGGCGACTTTTTTTAAATGAATGTTTTAAATAGATATGATAGTTGTTATTAAAGAATATTTGAAGATATACTCCTACGCCTGGCATCCATACGTTAACATTTCAAGTGTGTAAATTCAATTGTACGCCTGCAACAGGGGCGTATATAGAAATTTTTTCGGCGGGACCTGAACTCAAAAATTTTTCTGCTGAAAATTTTTTTTTTAAGAAACTAAATTTTTTTCACACGAAATTTTTTGCGGAACATTTTTTCTTTTGCGGAATCAAAGTTTTGCACTCTGCGGAAAAGTTTGTTGAGCTGATATCTGTATATCCCTATATATGTATATGTGTTTGGGAAATTTAGGGGGGGGGGGGGGGCGGCCCCCTCGCCCCCCCCCTTATATACGCCCCTGATATTCATATATAGGTAAGAGAAAGTAACAAAATAATTAAAGCTTAATCTTAGAGAATAAGAATATTATTCTTCTAATTGCGATACAATTTTCTGTATATTTTATTATTGCTTTAATTAAAATGGTATGGCAAATCCTTTGTACTTTGATATAATAATATTAGACTAACAAATTAGCTACAAAAGTAATGTTCATATTTATTTAAATCCTTTTATCTTGTTTCATTAATTGACTCTGTCAGCTATTCAGATGACCTAGATAAAAAAAAAATACTAAAAATAATAATAACAACAAATAAATAAAACCCTTTTATAAATTAATAATAAGTGGGGTATATTATTCGCAAGTTATTTTAGATTCATGTCGCTTTCATCTTAAACAATGTCACACATTCGAGCTGAATAATTTCTCAGATGTGAAATGTTAAATATTTTACTGTCCCTGATTTTATCTCGTCTTCGCGTCTCCTTGAGGATGCCTATCTCGCACTTCTCTCTTGTACTGTCCAAGACATTTGCATTTATTTCATTAACGAACAATCTCTCAAGTTTGCATGCTCAAAACTCTTTTCTCCCTCTCTCTCTTTCTCTCCGCCTCTTTTTTTTTAGACTTTTTCTTTACACGCTTGCCAAAAAGGTACTTTTTAAGCACGAAGCCACATAATTTTTTTTTTTTTATGTAATGCTTCCTTTTGTTTGTAATTAAATTACTTTTTTTAAAGTTAAAAAAAAAAAATATTTTTTGAAATACAGTATGCAAAACAAAATAATGAATTTAATTTAATTATATATTAATATAACAATGTGAATCAATTTAATTTAGAAGAATATCAGGGACAAATGATAAAAAAAAAAACTTTGAACTTTTAGAAGAGAAAAATTTACTCAATAATAATGCTTAGAACCAAAATTATTCTCTGATGACTTTTAGTCTATTGGTCATCGGGCTTGGTGTAATTGGTAGCGCGTCTTCCTTCTATACCAAAGGTCGCGGGTTCGGATCCCAGGCAGTTCGATGATTTTATTTAAACCATTTGGATACCAAATGGGTAGAATAAGAATGCCTGGACCCCAAATATATGTATGTATACATAAATAACGGTCATCGTATAAGGTCTTATATGGCCTAAGTTACCGAAAGTGAGTGTGAGTGTGAATGGGAATTTTAATCGCTATTGGTGGGGTTGGAGAAGAGAGGGGGAATTTACTACTCAGGTGGTTAGTTACAAAAAATCACCATTTAACTTAAGATCATGATTAGATTTTGCTGGCATATATTTAAATAATCATTGACCTAAATTTTCTGAAAAGAAATATTGAAAATCCTGACAGCATTTGGGAATAAATTTTTCTTGGCTTTGAAGGACTTCAAGTTTGACCTTAATTTGAAACCATTATATATCCCTTCACCTATACTTATCCCAAATTTAAAATTAAAGATTTATTATAAATTAATTTGTATAATACGTATTTCATAATAAATTCATTAAAACGATATTAAACAAATTTAATTGGAATACGTTTATGTAAATCGACTATTTATGAAAGAATTAAATAAAGAATTTACCTGATTTCAAATATTCGTAGATACTCAAAAGATTTCTTCACTGATTCATTATTTGAAGATTAACAATATATTTTCTGCCTACCTTCTTTGTAGGTATATCCCTGATAAATAGAGATCTCCCTGGTAGGAACACACAATTGGGCCAAGCCTCGGACCAGGCTTGGACCAATCGTGCCGAGCATTGGGCGAGGTTTGGCGCAGCCTTGTCTAACCATTGGGCTAGGCTTGGTCCAAGCCTTGGAATGATAACAATGTACCCAGCCTTGGGAATCAAAAAACCAAGGTTGGCCCAAGCCTCGAGAATCAAAAAAACCAAGGTTGGCCCAGCCTTGGAAAACAAAAAATGGATGGTCGATCCAAGCCTCGAGGAAAAAAAGTTGTTTCTCGAGAGATTTGAACTCGAGCTTTTTGGTTTTGTTCTTCATTTGTTCACTGCCTTTACGCTCTCGTACACAGTTGTTATATTGATATGACTCTCTTTTTAAGCTATTTGATTTGCCTTTTATTTTAGCTAAATAAACTTTATCAAACAATCACCAGATTTAAAATATATATTACTGTTTTTTTCAATTAATAGTACTTGATTTAATTTAATTTTTTTTTTTTTTAATTACATGATGGGTCAATTAAGCATTGGGCCAGCCTGGTCCGAGGCTTGGCCCAATGGTCCTACCCAGGCTCGGTTTAATAATATATTACCATTGGGCCAGCCTCGGTCCGGCTGGTCCATTCGTCTTCCCAAGGCTCGGTTTAATACTATTGGGCCAAGCCTGGTCCGAGGCTTGATCCAAGGCTTGTCCCAATGGTATTATATTATTAAACCGAGCCTTGGGAAGACGATTGGACCAAGCCTGGACCGAGGCTTGGCCCAATGGTATTATATTATTAAACCGAGCCTTGGGTAGTGACCATTGGGCCAGCCTCGGACCAGGCTTGGTCCAATCGTCTTCCCAAGGCTCGGTTTAATAATATAATAACATTGGGCCAAGCCTTGATCGCCTCGGACCAGGCTTGGCCCAATGGTCACTACTCAAGGCTCGGCAAATGACAACTGCCCCAAGGTTCGGCCAATTGTCAGCATTGGCAATTCCTACCAGGGCTGAAGCATCATTTCCAAAATTTTTTTATCTTTATTATTATTATTATGTAATAATTATTATTACCATTTGAAATACCTATCGGGATCCCCGTTTATTTGCCCATGGTGCTTACGTGCTCGAGGACACACACCTTAAACCCAACCGGCCTCTTGCCGTAGCCATCTCCCGGCACCCCGTGAAGTTACATTATTTCCTATCTCTAACCCCTCCTCCTGCATTCGTTTCTAGCTAGTGAACTAATCCCTATTTCTGGTTCCAACCGGCTCCTTTTATCCAACCTCTTCTATGCTATGGAGGATGTCCTAGTTGAGGAGAGACTCCCTCAGCACCGGCGTGTAGCCTACTCGTTTCGAAGAATGCATCACTGTGAGGAAATCTTCTACAGGACGGGATCTCAGCAACTTCGTCTTCTCGTAGAGTTGCCAGGGGGCTATTGTGGTGAGATCCTATAGGAATTTATAAATTCCAATCCAGGACTTGATTGAGGACTACATTAAATAAATATTTTTATTTAATGAAAAAATTCCTCACGCCCAAGATTTGAATAGGGATCTTCTTTTAGAAAGCCGACACACTAGCCCGCTACACCAGCGAGTCCCCATTATGTAATAATACAAATATAAAAACCACCAAAGCTTAAATAAATATATTTTTGATCTTTATTATTCCTCAACCAAATTTTTTTCCTACCACCTGCCTCCTTACTTTGTCCTAGCTTTTTTTTTTGCATTTCAACTTTGTCGAGGTTGCGGTTTCCGCATTATTTTTTTTTTTTAATGAATAAAATAAAAATAATAAACAAAACGACCATGAAATTATTTATATTTTTTCAAACAAATTAAAACTTAGAATGCGGGTGTATAAATATTGATATATACAGTAATTAAAGAGAAATACAGTGGAACCTCGCTTAACGAACATAATTCGTTCCAGAATCATACTCACAAAGCGAAACACTCGTTATGCGAAACAATAACATGCTTCCCAGAAAACTGTCCCACAGACTGATGTAACATGCTCACAATCCGTAACTTCCCCTCTCCTCGCCACTCGTATACGAAACATCGCTCGTTAAGCAAGTCATTCTTTTACAATTTGTTTTGCTCGTTATGAGAGGTGCTCGATAATGTATTGTAATTTCTTCATTCATTCGCCATTAAAAAAAAATTTTTCTTTAATAAAAAAATAAAATATCTTCAAATAAAAAAAAGATAAATCTTTAAAATATCATTCTATGAGATTTTTAGACCATCTGCTAGATATTTTTCACTATTTTTCTCCGCCACTATTATTATTCTGGCACGAGCGAGTTAGTGTTGAAATAAATCTTTTTTAAATTTCGATAGCCGCCCGAGGCTACCGATTCGAAAATCGACCCCTCCCCCTCTCTTTCTCTTCCAATTCGAGTTGGCTGCCACCCCATGAAAAGTATAGTAATTTGTCGAAATTATGGCATCGAGTCTATATGGAGACAAATGATAATTTATTTAGCAGCTTAGGCGAGCCAAAGCGAAGCGATTTGTGGTGATGCTTAATCGTGCTTATAAATCTTGTCGCGTGGTTCTCACACAGAGATTTCTCACGATCACCAACACACACACTAATAGTCGATCAATAAATTAACGGACAAGATTTGAGCAAACATCCTTCTCCAAAGAGATTACCAAGGAATTGTTCAAAGTGACACTATCGCTATAGGGAAAAGAAAATTACTTCAATTTTCAAATCATAACTAAACTTTTCTTAAACTTATCAAAAATGATTATTGTTATTAGTGGCCTGAAAATGATTTTGTTTCTATTCCCTTAAAATCAATATAAACAAGGTTGCTATTATATATTACTATAATAAATAAACGACTTAGATAGTAGCGTCGTTTTGATCTACTTTTTTCTCAAATCGATAAATACCATTCATGCCCACGGGGCGTGGTGTAGAGGTTAGAGTGCTAACCTCATATACCAAACGTCGCGGGTTCGGACCCCAGGCAGTCCGATGATTTTATTTAAGCCATCTGGATCTGAAAATTATTTTGTCAATGGAAATATTATCAATGAATCTAAATTTTATAAATATTTGGGAGTTCACATTCAGGCGAATTTAAAGTGGGATACCCATATAAATTTTATAGTGAATAAGGCATATAGGAAATTAGGGATGTTTGGGAGAGTTTTGAGAGGTACGTCTAGAGAAGTCAAGTCCAAAGTTTATCTAACTTATGTGAGACCTAATTTAGAGTATTGTTCAATGGTGTGGGACAAACATTCGCAGCAGTTAGAGGGGAAGATAGAAATGGTTCAGAGAAGGGCTGCTAGATTTGTTTTTGGAAAATTTGATAGATTTAGTAGTCCTTCTTTGATGATTAGAGAGTTAGGGTGGGCTAGTCTATTAGAAAGGAGGGAGTGGGCAAAATTGAGGGTAATGTTTAAGGCGTATCAAGGTATTAGGAGTTGGGAGGAGATAACAAGTAGATTTCGCGAACCAAATTATTATAGTAGGGTTGATCATAGGAGGAAAATTCAGAAGCCAAGATTCTTGAAGAATGTAGGATTGCATTCGTTGGTAGGATCTGGAATTGATTTGTGGAACGGTTTGTCTGTCACTACTTGGGATTATAGTCCTCTGCCCCCTATGATTAAATCTATAATAAATTTTGTCAAGTCCTAATGTGCTAGTTGTATGAAGTTTTTATTTAGTTCTTGATCGCAGAGAATAGTTGAGGTAGAGAGGTCATACCATCCTTGTTAAGGTTTTGGCCAGGTTTTCCTTAACAGCTTAAGGCGAATGTCGGGATGGCTAATGCGACGTTTACTCCTGGTCTCGTGGCTTGCGTGAATTTTTTGATATTGTTTTTTTTTTTATTTCTTTCGATGGAAATGCATGAACATGTTGATTGTTAATGGGCATGCATTTCTATTTATTTATTTATTTTGTTTTCTTTTTTTTTTTTTTCTTTTTTTCCTTTTGTTTTGTTTTGTTGTATTTGTTATTGTATTTAAATTTGTATTGTGTTTGTTGGACCTAGCCACCGAGGACTGGTGCCTCTAAGCGGGTCGTAATAAATTTATTTATTTATTTATTTATTTAAATCTTGATTAACATTCCATTCTACTAGTCGGATGCAAATTTCTTGTAAAAAATACATTATTAATGAGATTAAATCTTCTCTCTCTCTTTCTCTATGTACTGTATATTACTATTATATATTTTACTTCCTCTCTGTAGAACTAACAGGGGAAGAGTTGGAATAAATAAATTGCAATATATGAGTGTACGATAGTTTTCCCTTAATAATCATAAATACAGTTGTATTAAAATCACTTTCTACTAGGAATACGTTTCATAAATTATTTGATATATACTTAGCCACCAATATATTTATTTATAGGGGTCTAAGTAAAGTATTATTATCGAGAAAATCTAATCAACTAAATTTCTTATATATCTTTACGTTTTGGATCATAAGGACCCCAGATCGCAGAACTGCAAAAAAAAAAAAAAAGCGGGAAAGAGTTTTGCAGCTTCGTTGTCAATTTTTACTTTCTCTTACCTATGTATATATATATATAGAAAGTATTGGATTCATGTCAAAAATTCGATGTCGAGATTTTGATGGATATACACGTTTTGAGGTCCCCTGAATCCAAAAAAGTGGTTTTCGCGACATGGTCTGTCTGTGGGTGTGTGTGGTGTGTGTTCAATTTTAAGCATGAAGGAATTGAGCTACGAGGTTGAAATTTTATATATAAGTTAAACACCCCCGGGACCGGAAAAATAAGCTTTTAATCAAAATCGGCCAAAGAGTACTAGTACTTTACTGATGTACTTTTTCAGTTTTTTTCGATTTTCTCTAAATTTCATAGGGAAGATAGGAGAAATGGTTGCCATGGTAACAAAATATAAATATTTTCCAATACTTATAAATTTTACATCTGAATTCATATGTTCCGTAGGCCTCTGTCGGCAACTAAATATATGTCTCTCTTTCGTGTATAAATCATAATCCAGTTAGAATTAAATAAAATATTTGATCATTAAAATGGAATTAAAGGTAAAATAATTTTGAATGAAAAATATATTTACTTAATAATACTATGACAGTGTGTGGACTGTTGATTTTATAATTAATTAAGACCTAAAGAAAACCAGATAAAAGGTAAAGCGCAATAAAGGAGATAAGGAGCCTAGAGTAGCCTTAATATTTCGGACAAGTTGTCGAAAACGGTATTAATTTGATAAGGGGCTCGGGCCTTTTGGGGCATTAGTGCTGGCATCTTGCCTCTCAGCGCAAAAGCCTATCAGGTGGGATTTAAAGCCGAGAGGATCAAAGCTCCAACCCATTTCGCAGGAATTATTTTATTATATCAAACGATTTTAATTTTAATTATTAAAATATATATTTTTAATTGCTTAAAAAATTAATTTTCGCGAGTAATGGCCACTTTACTTTGAAAAATAATAGATCTATTACACTACGTATATGTAATATCAATATTAAAAGAAATTTTTTTTTACATTCATAATATTTTAATGAAATTATTTTGCCTTTTAATAGATCGAGTTGTTAACCCTTTAATACACAGAATTACTATCTATAGGCTATATGATTTAAGATCAAGTACTTGTAGTGCTCACTTGTCAGATGCAAAACTCCCTTACCAATAAAATTTCGAAATTGAGTTAGACGTCTTGTTCTACTAATTCAGTGGCGGTGAATTTGGTTGCAGAACTTTCTATATCTATTGGATGGTATCAAAATTTTTTTTATTTTACTGTATTCTAACCTCTATCTTGATAATGACGCGTTTCAAAACTCTCCTCTTAAGAAAATAAATAGATTCTCCTACGTGGTCGGTTGCGAAGCTGCCTATGTATAAAGTTACGCTTCAAAACTCTTCTTGCCCAACATATCCTTAACATTATTTTATTTTATTTATTTATATAATATATATGCATCCTAAAATGATTTTTCGCTATTTTATTATTGCAAAAATGAATATAGTATTTTTCGATTTACCAAAAAAAGTGATTGGCAGATAAGGATAGTTTTGCATCTCAGCTCCACACTTGTATCTTTCTTTCTTGAAGAATGACAAACTTGCGGTCAGGTTTCCGAGTGACTCAATCCCAGTCAAAGAAAAAAATTTGTGTGTAACAAGGATGTACAGTGAGCGCCACAATTAAGTCCCCACCTGATAGCTTTAGCCTTAAGTATATGGTATGAAATATGGTAAATGGTGAAATAATTTTAAGTCTTAAAAGGTAAAATAAAATCATCTGTACCAGATTTTACGTTTTACCTTTTCGGTCATTAAAATTATTTCACTATAACATATACTTAAGGCTAAAGCTATCAAGTGGGGACTTTATTGTGGCGCTCACTGTACAATAGCATCAAGCGCTTATTTAGTTTTCGCACAAACTACTAATTTCATGGGGTATTTAATTCTGTTCATTGGACTTCCAGAACAGTGCTTCTTAACCTGAGGTGCGAGAGAAATGTAGGTTAGATGTTTAATGAAATTTAATTTTTTTTTTTGCAAATTATTAGAAATAAAAGACATTTATGTTCTTATGACGACTGCGGGAATAGTGACCAAAACGTTATAGATAGTAACATTTTTTTTGTATTATTGATTGCTTTCTAATAAACTATCGTTAATGCTAACAGTAAAAAATAATTTATTACAAATAATTAATTAAATATTAATAATATGTTTTCTTTTGTTTCAGGTAAGCATCAGATTTATAATTGACATGATTTTTGTAAGTATATAATTTGTGTAATCGTAATTTATGCACCCTGCGCTATGTAGGGCCTACATGTTTAAATAAATAAAATATTAAAAATAAGATACTCTCTCTATTCATACTAAATTTAATCAAGTATGTTTTTAGCTTCTATTTAATTATTATAATTTATTTTATTTTATAATTATTAGGGAGTTTAAAAATTAATTTTGATTTTTTTTAAACCTTTTTTTTATGAAAAACTGTTGTTTGTAAAAGATGTCAACAATTTGTGGTGTAATTACTTTTACTAATTAAATTTTAATGGCCTCTATTTATGTAGACAGAAGCCATGATATGATGTTGTTAAATGTTCTTCTAAGCAATTTAATTTAATAGATATTCATTCCGTCCATTTTTAAATATATATATTTATACATATATATTCATGTGTGTATTATAATATTGACATTTTTAATTATAACTGCTTGAATGGAAGTAAAAAAAAAGTTAATATGAGGTTGATAATGTGAATTTAGTGGCAATGAGTGGGTGTATGCACCAATGACCGATTTACCACCTCGATGGATTTCCATTCAGGGGGTGTTTGAATAAATACTGTCAAACCCTCCCCCTTTACGCCCCTATTTCGAGGGTGCATTTCACTTCCGCCTGCAATAAAATCAATGCGTCTATCGTGGCATGCAAAATTGTTGCGTGACGTTTATCTATTTACACTAAAAAAGTTATCAAGAATTTTTCTTTTTCGTATTACATTAATTTATAATTATAATCAAATAAAAAAATATGTCTATAATTAGATAATTAGTATTTTATTAATATAAAATTCCCAAATAATATGTTTGTGTTTCAACCAAGGGTAGCCTGGATTTCTCTCTGATAGTAAATAAGGTTTTTTTTTTAATGATCTTAAGGGTCTTTAAGGGCCATTCAATATATATAATGACGTAAGCAGTTTAGGGATTATAATTTATATGGGAAAAATGTATGTAGGCCTAAGTATTTATTTATATGTTCTATAGAATTTCACAATTTTCAATGAATCTATTTGAAATTAAGTACACATATAGCACATGGACCAGGGAGTAATGTTAGTAATAATTTGAATCTCTTAAATATTTTGGAAATTAATTATAATCAAATTTCTTCAATATGGGAACACAAAAACTACAAGTTGGCTTGGAAATTAGAGAGGCAGTTGGTTGCTCTGTGAGCCAGCTTTTCGGGTATACGACTAGGGCTATGGGTGGAGTTACGCAGCCAGTTGAAAAAAAAAGAAGAGAGCTGTCATAAATACTTTTTACCCTTTTGCTGTCTCCAGTCTGTACCCTCGCTTAATCTCAAGATCATTCCTTAACATCTTAACACTGACATGGCAACAAGAAATAGCCCAAATTGGTAATAAACTTGCCCGCTGGAGGGGAGTAAGGGGGTCCAGGGGGCGCATCCGAAAGCGGGTTTTGCGACTACTATTTTATAAAATTGATAGAAACTTAATTTTGACATTTTTCAGATCCATATATTTTTCATTTAAAATTTTTATTTGGTCTTTTTTTTGCAAAATTTCACTATTTTATTCTAAAAATCACACATATATTTACAGGAAGATGAATGAGATACGATTACATATATTTTATTTGATGAAATTATTATCTTATAAAAATATATCTAAATCGTCAGCATTAGGATTACTTACAGGGATAAATTATTACGTATTTGCATGGGAGTAACTAGGGTGTCCCGCTCCCCCCCCCCCCTCAGAAGGCACCCCACCCCAAGAAAAATTGAGTCACTATGGGCCCTTTCAGGCCCCCCCCCCCCGTCAAATTTCCTAGTTACGCCCATGCGTATTTGGTCCCTAGAAGGTTGACAACCCATTGACTATCTGCTGAGCTCATCAGACTAATTAATCGAAAAATATATTTTTTTTCACTAGGTAATCTCAGTTGCCTAACTTGAGAAGAACGAATTTATGCTCCCCATCAAGGACATAGCCAGAGGGAGGGGCCCTCTCTGGTATTAAAATTTTTAATAGCCTACTGTTAGAAAAAAATATTTTATATTCTTTAAAATGTATATACGTATTTGGGAGAGGGGGATCATCCAAACGGCCCTTCGCCCAAAAAAATTTTCAGACTACAAACCTGCTTTCCATTATAGGAAATCTCGTCTCTCACTTGATCAGAAGTCACGATATATCTCGAATTACACTAGTCGACAAAAATGAACTTTTTTTCTTTCACAAGAATGAAGATATGAAATTCTAGAAGTATTTTTCATGCTGAATTCAAATATCAATTCAGTTTTTTCCCCATCAGGCACAGTTTTAGAGATATAGAGCAAAATAGATTTTAGTCGAAAATGGGCTCTAAAACGGCTTTTATTTAAAATGTTCAAATTATTTTTAAAGCGACACCCCGTCAAATTATGCAGATAGTTAGAATACATATAAATTTTAAGTTTCATCCCAATCGGAGGTCATTTAGACGTGCCGGAAACGGCTTAAAGTTTAGAAAAATCAAAATTTTCAAGATTTTTTTGCTTTGGTCACCCCTAATACAATTTTAGAGATCCCTGAATGAAAAAAACATATATGTACGATATTCTATAGTTCTTTGGCTTTCTAAAAAGCATTCATTCGTAAAAATCTGTTAATTATTAACGAAATTATTAATAAAAACGTGAGCAAAGAAAAAACACAAGTACATTCACTGGACAAAAAAAATGGACCTCTTGTTCTTTTAGAAGTATAAAGAAAGATATGAGATTCAAAAAATATTTTTTTTAATAATATATAATAAAGTTAGGGCCCGTGACCCGATGCTCAGAGAGGATACATTAGCTTCTCGTGGATAGGGTTCCCTTTTTAATTCAATTGAAGTCCATTTTTTTCGACCAGTGAGTGTACTTGTGTTTTTTCTTTGCTCACGTTTTTATTAATAATTTCGTTAATAATTAACAGATTTTTACGAATGAATCTTTTTAGAAAGCCAAAGAACTATAGAATATCGTACATATATGTTTTTTTCATTCAGGGATCTCTAAAATTGTATTAGGGTGACCAAAGCAAAAAAATCTTGAAAATTTTGATTTTTCTAAACTTTAAGCCGTTTCCGCACGTCTATGACCTCCGATTGGGATGAAACTTAAAATTTATATGTATTCTAACTATCTGCATAATTTGAGGGGTGTCGCTTTAAAATAATTTGAACATTTTAAATAAAGCCGTTTTAGGCCCATTTTCGACTAAAATCTATTTTGCTCTATATCTCTAAAACTGTGCCTGATGAAAAATTCAAATACATATCTGAATTCAGAAGAATAAATGCACTAGGTTCACTAATCAGATTTCTTGTGAAAAAAACCTTGTCGACTAGTGTTATTATTTTAGTTTATTTATTCATAAAATACTTTTTGTATTATTAATACATAATTTCTACCTGTGTGGTTAAAAAAATTTAAACATTTTTTTAAATTTATTTCTATAGTTCATTCTCTTCAAAGGTTTATTTTTTGAGAAAAATCTTATTTCATAAAGAGTGCAATAAATTATACAGAAAAAAAAAATTGAATTTGAAAAATACGTGGTGTGTATAAAGAAAAATGGGAGCATATTTTCTTTATTATTCATCCCATCAAGTTCATAAAAATGGACCGATTAACGTCGACAGCCTTAATCTAATCGACTTTTTTATTCATAAATTCAGGTGAATTTTCACCCACGCTTTAAAAGCTTTAAACTAATCAAAGATCATTTAAATTATTCACATCTTTTTTTAACCACATTTATTTTTTGTTTTTTAATAAATATAAATTCTATTTCATTTATACCTAAATGTTTATTTTTATTTTAAATTCTTATTAATAAAAAATGTAAAAACATGTCAATATTCTTTAATAGAAGTGGGGCACACTGGTGTAGCGGGCTAGGATGTCGGCTTTCTACAAAGAAGATCCCTGTTCTAATCCTGGGTGTGCGGGATTTTTTAATTAAATAAAAAAGTGGGCCCCGGAAAATAGTCTGTCTGTCTGAGAACAAAATATCTAAAAAAAACGAAGAGACAATTTGATATTTAAGTTAGGTACCCCACTGGCTAGTAAAAAAATCAGCCAAAAAGTAGTAATTTACTTATGTATTTTTTTTTTTTTAAATTTTGTTTCCGGTTTTCTCAAAATTTATTCTAACGATTTTGATTAAAATTCAAAATCAATTATTTTTTAGATTCTCTTTAAAATGTTTATTCTCATTTTGCCATTGAAATCTTCTGAAGACCACTTTACTCTTGTACTTCCTAGAGAAGATAGGAGAAATGGTTGCGATGGTAACAAAATATAAATATTTTCCCATACTTATAAATTTTACATCTTGAATTCTAATATTTGGGCCGAAACTAAATATATGACGACACGAAAAATCTGGTGTGACAAGCACAGAACACAACTTTCGATTACCGAAGGTAAGAGAAAATTGTGTGTTGTGCGACCAGTCACACCAGATTTTTTCAACCCTTTTCGACTACAGACGCCATTTAGGGGTGTTTATTTATTAATATATTTTTAAAATACATAATATCGAAGGCTACCGGGGGACGTTCCACAAGCTGATTGCTCGGGGTCACCAATCCCGATCGTTCGCAGCGCTTGACATCACTTAACCGCAACGATTGTGGTGACTGTTGCACTTCTCCGTTGCGAGGCTCCCCGGCCCAATTTTACATCTTAAACTAAATATGTCACACAATATATCTCTTGTGACAAGCCCAGTACACCACTTTCAATTAGCGAAGGTGTGCAGTGCAATCAGTCACACCAGACTTTTAAGAAATGCCTTCAATCCCGCGTCAACCCCTCCACCCCCCCCCCCTCCCTCCCTCCTCTGCTTGAGTAGAGTGGAGACATCTTCAAAGCTTCAGTTTGGCCTTATCGCGCCATTCGTTCATTACTCCGCGTTTTTTATTAAAAGTATATTTTAATATTGTGATTATCAGTGCTCATTAGTGTTTTAATTAGTGCTCTTGGATTATGGTTGTCATCTTACTTCGTCTCCCACACTGCGGGGTCGGCTCTGGATTATTTTTACTGGTATTTATAATAACTTATAACTAACTATGATAACTTTCGTTTAATTAGTCACACTCTCTCTATTCTCTTGTAGAATTGTGTATCTTAAAATTTTCTACCATATAATTTAATATTTTATAAAAATCCTATTCCTTATTTTTTATTGTATAAATTTTTAGCAATCAGTTATTGATTTAATTTATTTATGGTTATTCATTTCCAAGAATGACTATTTTATTACTTGTCCACTTGAATGTCTCTTTCATAAGAGAATCAAATCATACGATATACTTGTTCGAATTCTCCCCGCTTGGAGTGCTTCTCTCAATCTTAAAAAAAACATGAACACTTTTTTATTTCTCTCAAACTTAGATAATATAGAAGTGTCTTTCCTTTTTTTTTTATACTCCACAATTCAAAATTCATCTTTAATTAAAATGTTTGTTTGATTTTCATATTGAAAGGTTTATTTTAATTTTGTTTGTTTTTTGTTAGGCGTTAGATAAAATTAATAGGTGATGATTAGAATTCATTAATTTTTCCTATAATTTTTCTTCACCAAATTTTTTCACATCAACCCATCCTATACAAGGGAGGAAATATTTTCAAGGTCAACTTTTAAAACGAATCGGATGTTCAACAAATAATTGAATTTAAATTGATTGTAAATGACCGTAGGGAAGAAAATCATGAAAATTAAATAATTTAAGGATTTAATTAAATTCCCGAGCCCATGTGAGAGGAATGCTAGTTTTTGCTGTTGGGTAGGCTGGAAATCCCGGGTTCAATTCCCATAAATTTCACATTTAATTACCTAGTTATCTTTGATACCATTTTTTTTTTTAACTATATAATTATCTGTTAGCTACTGGCGGATCCAGAGGAGTTTCTCGGGGAGGGGGGGAGGATAATCTGGTGTGACTGGTCGCACAGCACACAATTTTTTCTTACTTTCGGCAATTTTTTTTTTAGGGTCTTTTTCGGCATCTAAGGCCATTTAGACCCCATCCCTATTTATTTCAAATGATTTGTAGTCAAATCAAATGAAATAAATTTTTCTCGCTTGGGACGGGAAGCGAACCCGGGACTCCGGTGCGAGAAGCTAATGTCTTCTCACTGAGCCACGGCTCCCGGACATTTCGGCAATTTAAAGGTGCATTCTGCACTTGTTTACCAGAATATATTATACAAATTTTTAAGTCCTAGCCTAATTTTTAAAATTTTACAATATATTTTTTTTTTTTTTCATTTAATGCCCGCAGCTATACCACAGTTACATTCTGTATACATCCACAAAATACACAAATACAAAATAACACAATACAAAATGCAATAAATACAAAATGATACAATATAAAATACAAAAATTTTATATTAAAAATAAAAATTTTTTCCCAAAAAAAAAATATTTTTTTTTTAAATCTCGGGGGGGGGGGGGTATTGCCCTCATACCCCCCCCCCTTAGTTCTTAGCTTTTCTATTTGTAGGCTGGCCGAAATGATAGAATTGACGAGGAGTGGGTGGGGAAAGAAAAGTGCATCGTAACGGTTAGCTTTGGACGACCTTTTGATTCCTGTAAAAACATAGATTTTTATGATAATTCCCCGAAACCATGTCAACATATTAAATATTAACGCTAATCCAGACACACTTATTTATTAATTAGTATATAATTTCGCTTTAAGCTAATCAATATTGACAATAGCATCAATGGCTGTTTTCTTGGACTAATAAAATTTATTATTATTTTTTTTTTAACGCTCACTTTTTTATCCCACTCACACTCCCATTCACACACACATACACAACTTAAGCCATTTAAGACTTTGACGATAACCGTTATGTATTAATATACATTTATTGGGGGTCCAAGCATTCTTATTTAAGCCATTTGGTATCCAAATGACTTAAATAAAAGATTGCCTAGGATCCGAACCCGCGGCCCTTGATATAGAAGGCCAGCAAGCTAGCCACTGCACCAAGCCCGAGGGCTAAAATTTATTTAAATCTGTATATTTTCCATACATTGTTTATATCTATTTAGCAGATCCGCTAGGATAAGTGTTAAAATTTTTATTTAAACTGTTCCAAGCGAAATTGCCGTCTCAAACTAGAGGATACCCCCACGACAGCTGGCAGGACAATTTTACCTTAAAATACTATTACACACGAATTATATACGTAGATGTACTATATAATCCCAACGGCTAATATATTACAAAGTTTAAAGTGTCGGAAATAAACCCTTTTCACTCTAGATTACTAGTTTCGACGTCGAAAAAAGTCCATCTATCGCGTGCCATGCTTGTACTGCTTGTACGTAGTTTATAGTTCTCTAGAAAAAGACCTTTTTTCTCTCAAGTCATTATCGAAAAAAGTATTTACTAAATCATTATTCGTTTAAAAATTCATTCTAGATTTATTTTTTTTTCTAAATCATAGGTGAATTAACTTTTGTTGTTTACCTTAGGGCAATTTTTATAGTAGTTTATTTTTCGTCTACATTATCTCCTATTAAAATGTTCTTTTTTTTTTTTTTTTTTTTACTAAGTAATTTCTCATATATTTTTTTTAATTAAAAAAAAAAAAAAAAAAAACGAGAATTAATCTTGGTAATTATAAAAACCATTTAAGCTATTCTTCTTCTTGTGGTTATATGATTTAATAAGAAATAAAATGAGATTTAGACTTGGGGTTTAATTTTGAATTTTAAATCATATAATATGTGTATTAGTCTAAACAGGACAAGAAAAAAGGGGAAAAAAAGTTCATAATTGTTGTATGAAATATAGTCGCTCTTGAATGAAGGACCCCCCTTCAGGAAGAGGTGTTGGGGTAAAAACACATGCCTAGCATGGAGAGAGGCATGTGGATTCGATTGCCATTAGATTCTCGTTTTTCCACTGAAAAGGTAATGGAGGGGGGAGGGGGATTTGCTCTAATCTCACTGACAATTTTAATTAAAAAATCTGGTGTGACTGGTCGCACAGCACACAACTTTCTCTTACCTTTGGTAAGTTGTGTTTCCACCGATATTCATGTATAGGAATTCAATAAATATGGGAAAATATTTATAATTTGTTACCATGGCAACCATTTCTCCTCTTTCCTATGAAGTACAAGAGTAAAGTGGTCTTAAAACAATTTTAAGAGCAAAACGAGAATATGCAATTTAAAGAGCATCTAAAAAAAATTTTTTGACATAAATCCAATACTTTCTCTCTCTATATATTAACATATATAGAGATAATGGAAAGTAAAAATAATTATAATTACAACTATTTGTTGACACTTTAATTAAACTTATCTATTATTAATATTGATGACTGCAGAAATAGTGGTTGAACTTGTATTTTATTGTATTTAGTAACATTTTTATTTTCTCTTACCTATGTAGGCCTATATATATATTTTTTTTTTATAAAAAAACACTCACACTTTTTGTGTGTATATATAGAA
Organism: Euborellia annulipes; assembly: GCA_023213315.1. Classification (NCBI taxonomy): domain Eukaryota; kingdom Metazoa; phylum Arthropoda; class Insecta; order Dermaptera; family Anisolabididae; genus Euborellia; species Euborellia annulipes. The sequence goes on along the minus strand of JAKCPI010001859.1, from coordinate 46,930 downwards.
TATATATATATATATATATATATATATATATATATATAATATATAGATAATGAGAGAGAAAGTATTGGATTCATGTCAAAAATTCGATGTCCGAATTTTGATGGATATACACGTTTTGAATAAAAAAAAGTGGTTTTCGCAACATGATCTGTCTGTGTGTGTGTGTGTGTGTTCGATTTAAAGCATGGAGGAATTGATCTAGGAGGTTGAAATTTTATATTTATGTTAGGTACCCCCGTGAAAATAAGCTTTTAAATAAAATCGGGTAGTACTTTACTGATGATCAGTTTTTTTTTCGATTTTCTGAAAATTCTACCAACTGATTTTGATTAAAATTAATAGATCACTTATTTTTTAGATGATCTTTAAAATGTATATTCTATTTTGCTCTTAAAACTGACTGAAGGCCACTTTACTTTTGTTATTCATAGGAAAGATAGGATAAATGACAACAAAATATAAATATTTTTCCACGTTTATAAATTCATATATCGTACTGTCGGAAATTAAATATATGTCAACACTGGTGGGACAGAACACAACTTTCAAATACCAAAAGTAAGAGAGTTGTGTGAACAGTCACACCAGATTTTTTACTAATTAAATAAAATGATTATATATTTAATATATCTTCTTTCGTTCAACCTTAATGACTTGTATTTTCCTATATAATAAATTAAAAGAAACTTCTAATCGTTCTCATAAATATTCTCTTTATTAATTCATTAAATAAAATTCTCTCCCTTGTTTTTTTTATAACACCTTTTTCTCTTTGCGACATCCATGGGCCTATAATCTACATAAATATCTCTTTGACTTGCAAGCACGCTATCTCATCTTTATAATACATAAGTAATGAATTTAAATTAATTCACAAAGAGAATTTCATAAAATTTATTTAAAAATATATGAATTATTGACTTTTTTCTTAACATGACAACTCATTTATTTATATTAGAAAGTAATTTTTTTTTTTTTTATATAAATCGTATCTTGATGATAGCCAAGTTAATTTCTTAGTGATCTGTAAAAAAACCAATTAGATAATTATATTTTGGTGAAATAATCAATATCCATAGATAATTATTAAAATGTTCTCCTTGAAACTCAAACGTTTGCTAACTGAGGCCATCTATCGAAGGATCTAACCAATATTTAAATAATTAATATTAAATACCCATTCAGCTCTTGCTTTTTACTTAATTTAATCTATCTATAAAATAAAATTTCAATACTTTTCAAAAATATTACTTGTAAACACTAAATATTTATTAAAGGCCGGTTGCATCAGTTCGAGTCAGTCTCGGTAAATGCCTTATTTGTGTAATGCAGAAACCCTCTTCAGTTTTAATCTTATAGTAAAATATACAACCTCTCATCATTTTATTATTAAAACAAGTAGATATATTTATTTTTCTTTTGATTCTATTGCTTTTATATTATCTGATATATTTTACAATAACATATAGATTAGGTCACCTTGCATCAAATGTAGTCTTTTTGCTTCCAATCGGATAAATTAACTTTCGACTAATTTCAGCCTAGATATATGGTGAAAGTAGAGCCCATGTCTCTGTTATCTAGCTGAGACCGAAAGTTCTGTTTAAGATTTAACAATCGGGTGATATTAGAAACACAAGCATGGCACTTCACGAATATAAATAACTGAAGCACACCGCAATCTATTTTTTTGTTATTATTGGCTTTATGTCAGTTTGGATAATATATCTAGGATATATAGCAAGGTGTTGAAGTTGATTATTTGAATATTTTCTAATATCCAAGCTGTTCAACTTCAGGATTGTTCAAGGATTTTTTTTAACACTCACACTTTTTTCCATTCACACTTACATACACAGTCTTTTCGGCAACTTAGGCCATATAAAACTTTTTACGATACTTGTATTAATAATATATCTATTGGGGTTCCAGGCATTCTTATTTAACTCACTTGGTACCGGTATCCAAATGCCTTAAATAAAATCATCGGATTGCCTGGGATTTGAACCCCCCACCCTTGGTATACAAGGCAGGCGCGCTACCAACTACGCCAAGCCCGGGGCTGTTCAAGGGTAGGTAACTTTCTCTGGAAAAACGAATATTCTCCTAACTTCAGCTAACGCATTGCAATTTTTAAATTTTGGTAAAAAAATTATTTATTTATTTTTTTTTAATTATTTAGTTTTTAATTTATAATATTTATTTAAATAATTTCAATTTTTATTTTTGATCATTTTTATAAGGTATATCTTTATTAATTTGATAGCTTCACAAAACCTTTAATACCTTTTGTTCCCTGGAAGAGGGTTTCTGCATCACAAACTAACTGAGACTAACTGAAGCAACCGGCCCTGAGTGAAATTAATGTACATAACTATCGGTAAACAGTAAATTTGTGTACTTGATCTTCATATCAAATTTCAAAATCCAGGGCTGCATATCTAAGCTAATTAATGGTATGTAGGGCTATGACCCGTCTAAAAATATTTTTGTTAATTCAGCCTACTATTTAGAAAATATTATCCTACCATGTTATAGAAGATAAATTGATAACGATCAAATGCTCTAGCTAAGATTGGAATTTTTTTTAGTTTGATTGTATTGACATGCGACTAGTCGGCCTATAACATTTATTTTCTATCGTAACTTGTGCTAATAAGACAAGAATGGAACGACAAAAATTTTATTAGGAAATATTATTATTATACGAATAAGTTCATAATTGTGCAATATTACTAATGCAATGTTCATTCAACTTCAATTTTTTTCACAATAATAATTAAGCTGATTATTTTCTTTAAATAAATAATTAATTTAAGAGTTTTTTTTTTTTTTACTTAGAAAAAGAATTTTAAAATACCTGCTTAATTAAGCAAGGTGATTGAATTTTTAAAAATTTTTCAAGCTCATTAGTTGTCTTGACATGTTCAAAGTTTCCGGCTTTTATTTTTTTGCCAATCCGGCTTTAGAGGCTCATTCATTCATTGATTGGCTAATTTTATTCTAATTTGGAATATATATAACCAAGGAGATGAAAATCAATGAAATTAAGTCGTTAAAGAGAATGAAAATTCATCGATGAAAAAAGATTTGAAAAATATAATCAACTTTTGAATGAAAGTAAAAATATATCTTTCTTATATTATAAATAATAAATGAAAAAAAAAAAACTTCATTCATGACTTCTAGATCATTAAAGATAGAAACATTTTGATTAGATTCGTTAGATAAGATAAAATTCACTTTAATCATTATTCAAATGAAACCTTTTTTACTTTCTCGTATAGAGAAAGTTATGTAATCGTAAAAAAATTCGACTTCGAGATTTTGATGTTTCTCCACGTTTTAGACCTCCCTGAGTCCAAAAAAACCATTTTTGGCATTATGTCTGTGTGTGTGTGTGTGTGTGTGTAAACACGATTGCTTAAAAACCAAAGCAGCTAGATCGATGAAATTTGGTATATGCTCCTTACACTAAAATTGTAGATTTCTATCAACTTTTGGAGTAAATACGTCACTTGGAAGTAGTACTTTACTTAAAAAGTTTTTTCAAAAATTTTGAAATTTTCAATTTTTTTGTTATATTATGATAAAATACTCTATTTTAAAAAGTTTTTATTCTTTGACATTTTTTCGAAAACTGAATAGTTTTTGAAATAATCACAGAAGAAATAGAAAATATTCGTTAATTTTGATAAAAAATCAAAACAAAATCATACAGGTGTCATTAAAAAAAGGGTAAATATAAGCAAATGAATTTGTGAAACAAATGAATTTGCTTATATTTACCCTTTTTTTATTGACACCTGTATGATTTTGTTTTGATTTTTTATCAAAATTAACGAATATTTTCTATTTCTTCTGTGATTATTTCAAAAACTATTCAGTTTTCGAAAAAATGTCAAAGAATAAAAACTTTTTAAAATAGAGTATTTTATCATAATATAACAAAAAAATTGAAAATTTCAAAATTTTTGAAAAAACTTTTTAAGTAAAGTACTACTTCCAAGTGACGTATTTACTCCAAAAGTTGATAGAAATCTACAATTTTAGTGTAAGGAGCATATACCAAATTTCATCGATCTAGCTGCTTTGGTTTTTAAGCAATCGTGTTACACACACACACACACACCCAGACGTAATTCCAAAAGAATATACGAGAAAGTCTCGGGGAAGTCATTCCCCATATTTTTTTTTGTTTTTTTTTTTCTTTACCTGATATTCCCAAATTATATTATAATCATATAAAATTGTTTATTATATTTGTAAATAATTTTATACAAGATACTTTGAAAAGATAAGGAATATTTTTTCACTCATTTCATTAGCCTTATAAAAAGCTGATAAGTCCCTTCTGTTCGCTTTTTTTTCCTTTTTTTTTTTTTGTACTTCGGATATTTTTTTAAATTAGCTTTTTTTTTCCTCTTTCATCTGATTTTTTTTTTTTTTTTCTTTTTTTAGTAAAACCTATTTTTTCATCGAAATGCTCTTATCAGTCTATCTCTCTTCTTCTTTCCGAAGATGCTAACTTCTTAAGTAAAATCTCATTATAAAACAAATATTTATATTTCCTTACCGAAAATTTTATGCTAAATTTGTAATTGATGAATATAAATATTTTAATCAAATTTGATATATTTATTATTTCTCTTAGGTCTCATATTTGGGAATATATATTGAAGGTGTGTCCGTTTGATGGACTCAGCCGGTCAATTTATCTACAAATAAAAAGATGGTATTCTCGGAATCTTTTTCAATTAAAGATGTTAAATATTTAATTTTAATATCATGTTTCAAAATTTATTTCGATAAACATATGTGTAGATGGCAAAGAAATCTTTTTAGGACTGATGGAAAATAGATTAATATTCGCAAATATGTAGACTATATAAATAATTAAAGATCCCTATAGTATGTGAGAGTTTTTGCATAACTATAAGGCGTTATTGTTTAGTGGCGCCTCACATGTCGATAGAGCAAACTTTTGATTACTAGATATAAATAACGCCGAGAGATCAGTTAAAATAAACATAATAAACAAAAAAATTAATAATTTAAAATCTACAAGATTCTCTTTGATCTGAAGACGTTAGAAATATCGGCTAAAAAATATAAAAGTGATCCTTGCTCGTGACACAGTGGTATAATACCGAACTCTTGGCCCAGACGTTGGCTTCCAAGCGATTAAAATTTTTCAAAATTACAGTATTTTGAATACCAATTAATTTAGATAAATGGGGAACCCGAAAGTATTACGTAACGCAATTTGGGGAGAGGGGGGTCTCGTAAAAAGTTACCATGCGTTACAAGGGGGGAGTTGAACAACGCGTTACGTAACTGGTTTTTAGCGACTTTTCGATTGCGCAACATAATTGTGACTTTTAGATAAAAATGGCCACTTAAGCGCTACGTAACGTCTAGGGGGGGAGGTCCAGAAAAATGTTACGGCGCGTTACATAAGGGGAAGGGGGGGGTCAAAATCTTTAAAAATTGCGTTACGTAATTCTTGTACGCTTCCTAAATAAAAAGGTTTTTTTTATCTGTCTTATGTATGTTTCAAAGTCTAATTGCAAATATTCTACTTATTGGCTCTCTTGACCAAATAAAAAAAAACTACAGCGTTATTCCGTCTTCAGATACTTATTAAAGAGGCATACTTGAACATAAAGAAATTTGTCATCTAAATTTAGATTTCGCTCACTCACAGAAGTCACGTCCCAACATTTCAAAAATTTATTCTACCATAAATCTTCACTTAAATGAAAAATTTTAAATACGGTAGAAAAAAAAAATATTTTCAAATAATTTACGTTCTTTTCTCGTAATCGGGACGTAGATGGCATTTAGGAGAATGATTTTAAATATGAAGGTGCTAAAAAGAAATGTCAAAGGAGCTTTCAGTTCTTTACATTTTAAAGAAACACGCACACACATATGGTCATTTGGAAATATTTCATTTTCTGAATAATATTATGAACTTGAGTTGAGAAAACTTCTTTTTTAAAAAGCAAGGAAGAATTTAATTAAGAAAACTAAAAGATTCTTAAAAAAAATATAGATCTATATATAATTTAACTTAAAATTAACCTCTAACCTTTTGAAATGTTGAACGATTGATGAAAAATATCAATCAAACTAAGTTTTATTTGGCCCACCGGCTTGGTGTAGGGGTTAGCGTGCTGGCCTTGTATACCAAGGGTCGCGGGTTCGGATTCCAGACAATCCGATGATTTTATTTAAGCCATTTGGATACCAAATGGGTCTTGGTGACTCTCGGGTCATAGGTCGCAGACGCCTAGTTTAAAGCAACAATCTCTTTTGACTTTGAGCACACTACCTTGAACTCTCTTAGCTTATCTATAAAAGACAGGATCTTGTTAAAAATATATCACCAATGACTTATTTATATTATTTATTGCTTAAACAGGACTACACTGATTATATACTTATTAAGTTGTTGAGTAATTTAAAACTAAGTGAAACAGACACGAAACTTTGTTTTTAAATTTAGTACAACTATTTTTGAAAGGAAAAAAAAATCAATCGACTTAAAAAAAAGGACATTTCTAATTTAAAAATAAATCAATATTTAATTTACAGCCGAGATTTATTCCTCTGATATTTTTTAAAATATTGATACCTCCAACCAGTAGTATACATTATTTAAAAGTTAATGGATGTGGGTTCGGATCTCAGCTAATCAGATAATTTATTCATTTAAACTAAGTAGATTGTAAGATATCAATCCAAATTTAGCGAAGAGGAAATTCAATAGGTAGATATATTAATACATGTATTATTAGACTATATATGACAACACAATTGCAAATTGTTTTAATTTAATAAACGTGAGATATTTATATACTGTATATTCTTCTATTTCTATTGATTGATTTTTTTTAAACAATATTTATTTGCCCCCCCCCCCTCGGTGGCCGAGACGGCTAAAGTTGTTGAGGAAAGAGGGGTCATCATGCAACGGGCACTACTCACAAAAGGGCGCCAAATGGTCCTCAAAACAAATAAAAGTAGCTGGATAATTTTTATTTTTATTATAATTGATTTCTGGAAAATATATTTTAAATTTAGTGCCAGTGTAATATAATAATTTTGTATATTTTACATATAATATTATATGGTTTTCGAATGGGGGGAGGCTCTAAAAAGGTATTGTGCCCCGGGCGCAAGTTAAGCTCACTACGCCACTGCGACTGGTACTGACATTGAGTATTTTTACTTTTATTTTAAAACTTTCGATAAAAAAAATTAACTTTTAGTTAATAAAAAAATTCCAGTTTGTAGATTTGATAAATAATAAAGGAAAATAATAATTGAAAAAATTTTACCGTCTTTCTCTGTTCTTCTGCAAGTGGGAATTTGAATAAATAGAATTATCATAGTAATTTTTTAGAAACCAAATGGTATAAAAAAATTATCGTATTTAAATAATTAGTATCGATAAAAGGCCTAAGATGCCAAAAAGACTGACCAAAACCTGGTATTTTATTGAAATTACAGGTTTTTTTTTTTTGTTCACTGTCTTTAATGTTTTATTAACATCCCATATTCACTTTTTAATTGACATTTCCAATGACTAACAACTAATAAACTTCCCCATTTCCAATTCACTCATTAAATTAAGCTTTCTTTTGACTTACAATCTATCTATTTAGAACTCATTATAAATGACATTAATTATTTAAAGAGTCAATTTTCATTAAAATGAAGCAGAATTATTTTGAGCTTTTTTTTTTTTTAAGATACATCCTTGTAAAAAAATAAACATCGATTTATCGATTTCGTTTTTTTTTTTTAAACAACCTCTGTTTAATTTAATATTTAAATAATGGTCTTTTATTCCTTATCTTAAGTATTTTATCACAAATTAAATGTTATTTGAATGAATTAATGTTTTGTTCTTTTTTTTTTAGAAACATCAATAACAATTCAGTATAAAATTTTGAAAAACTGTTTTCAATTAAGAAATTAAAGAATAAAAGGCCATACTGAGGCGCCAAGCTGAGACAATTAAGTTGCCCATTTTATTTCAATGTTTTTCCTAAAATTCAATTAAATTCAGAGTCAATTGATTCTTTCAATTATCTATGAGGATAGCAAACGACTTTTTTTGAGATATATAAAAAAAAAAAATAATTAAAAACACTCTCATTAGAGTTAAACAGATTAAATTGTTTTAATTTAAATGAAAAACAACGTTTGTTAGGAATTTGCAAACATAAATGTGTTTAACTTGTAAGATTTAAAAAAAAAAAAATATCCTACCTGTTATATGGACCCTGTTATGCAATGGTGTGTCAAAGACCAAAAAATTCAAAATTGAGTTAAGCACGGAATATTGTTTAAATGCTTTAATTAAGAGCATTTTTTATGAAATATGTCCTAAAAAATTTATATTTAATGTTACTTGCACAATTGACAAGAAAAATTATATAGAATCCATTGTAAACAAAAAACTTTATTGTTGATTTTCTCAAAACTCGATGTTTGGTCTTTGACACACCATTGCATAACAGGGTTCATATAATCGGCCACATTTTTGAAAATATCGATAAATTCAAAGAATTATAAACTGTATTAGATAGGTCTCTAAAAAAACTTCAATAAGGGAAAACACCTTAATTCAGGGAGTCTTGTAAATGATGTTGGTCGGCTAGAATTCATATATCTTTAAAACAGAGATAATATTTAATTGAATTTTATATATAGGTCTAATAACGTGATGAAGAGTAGGTAGGCCTTCTGATGAGTCATCTTGTCTTTTGGAAATTACGTTGAATTTGATTAATGATTCGGATTAATCCTTAAAGGAGTTGAAGAAACACTTGAATTGAACAATGTCTTTTTCATAACCCGCATCTTGCTAAGATTATTATGATAATTTTTAATATCCTCTATCTTTCATGTTATTTGCAAGAAATAGAGTGGTATTGTGAAAGTGTGAAAAATTCAATGCCGAAATTTTGATGGAAATACTCGTTTTTGAGGCCCCCCCTTCCCCGAGTAAAAATGATTAAAAATGATCGAGGGGTACCCACGCCCGCAGCAGGTCTGCATAGTGAATCTTGGAGTGTCCACACCAGGGACACACACAGTAGATCGAAAGTGATCAGAAGAAAAAAGTGCGTCCCTGGTTCGGACTTGTGTATTCCTGTGTGTCCTTCAAGGTTCACTAGGCAGACCTGCTGCAGGCGTGTGTATCCCTCGAACATTTTTAATAATTTTTATTTGGCCCTTATCTAAAAAATCTGGTGTGACTGGCGCACAGCACACAACTTTCTCTTACCTTCGGTAATCGAAAGTTGTGTACTGTGCTTGTCACACCAGATTTTTTGTGTCGACATATATTTAGTTCCCGACAGTACGGAACATTTGAATTCAGATGTAAAATTTATAAGTATGGGAAAATATTTATATTTTGTTACCATGGCAACCATTTCTCCTATCTTCCCTATGAAATACAAGAGTAAAGTGGTCTTCAGAAGATTTCAATCGCAAAATGAGAATATACATTTTAAAGAACATCTAAAAAATAATTGATTTTTAAATTTTAAAAAAAATCGTTGGAGCAAATTTTGAGAAAATCGAAAAAAACTGAAAAAGTACATCAGTAAAGTACTAGTAATCTTTGGCCGATTTTGATTAAAAGCTTATTTTTCCGGTCCCGGGGGTGTTTATCTTAAATATAAAATTTCAGCCTCATAGCTCAATTCCTTCATGCTTAAAATTGAACACACACCCACACACACACACACCCACACACACACCCACACACAGACAGACCATGTCGCGAAAACCACTTTTTTGGATTCAGGGGACCTCAAAACGTGAAGATCCATCAAAATCTCGACATCGAATTTTTGACATGAATCCAATACTTTCTCTCTATATATATATTACATATATACATAGGTAAGAGAAAGTAAAAAGAGGGTCCCACAAAGTGGTCTTTATATTTGCGTGTCTCATATCTCAAAAACGATGATATAGGAGGTTGAAATTTTATATTTAAGTTAGATACCCCCTGGTATGTAACACAAAGCTTAAGCTTGATTAAGATCGGCCAAAGAAAGTAATTTACCATATATATTGATGATATATCTACACAAAAAATCTGATGTGATAAGCATAGACTTTTAATTACAGAATCTATATGAAAATTGTGTTCTGTGCGGCTCGCCACATTTGATTTTTTCACTACGAAATAAATATCGTCAATTATTACTGAGGGTTTATTTCAATATTACACAAGAAAATGACTTATAGTATATAATTTTTTAAACCCCTTTTCGTCAATAGAGGCTATTTAGGGGTTATTAATTTAAATTTAGGTGAATAATACTGATGTCTACCTGGGTACTTTCCACACCCGGATTGCTCGGGATCACCAATCCCGAAAAAAATAATTACTACGAAGTTTCTATAAAAAATTTGATAAATTAAAAATTTATTTAGGGATTTTGGAAATATATATTTTGATCCGTTTAAGTCAGTCAACATTTCCTTCTTTTATTCTTTTCTCAACAGAATCGATTTCTAAAAATGTTATATGCTATTTTACTAAGCTATTATATCCTCAGGTGAATTCTCTCCCTATTCTTGACTATATGTCTCTTTCATAAGAATAGGAGATTTAAATTCAGTAAGTCAACATCATTCACCATTTCCATTTTCTTTCTTTTTTGTTATATATCTTACTGACGCAGAGTCATAATCAAAAGGGTGAGAAAGAGGCTTGCCCTCAGCCCCTTATAATAGACAAATTTTATTTTAATAAAGATTGGTTTTTAGCCCAGCTAAAAAAATTCTTCTCTAGACCTACTTTCCAAATAAATGTTTGCTATTTAATTATAATAAAATTTAAGAAAAATATTGTCTAATTTAATGACATCGTTGTTGATGAAATATTAATTATTTAGTATAATCTATCTCCCTTTCTCTTTCACAAATAAGAGAAATAATTTTGAAAATTCATCTCTTTGACTAACAAAGACAAACTCCATTCAAGTTGGCAAATACAAGATGGTTATTTAAAATCGAAATTCAGCTCCGAATTACAAAGAGCGCCTGTTAATAATTTATAGCTGGGAATGGAGGCGACGAGTCTATTTACCAGCAGAGGATGTTTTTGTCTCCATTTATAAAGGTAGCCAGTTAAGGCCATAATTATTCATGATTTTAATTATATTCTATAAAATATTGTTCTTAATCCCGTTAGATCGTTTTTTTTTTCTTTTTGAGAAAGGAAACAATAGAGTTCTCTTAGTTAATGAAAGGTGCAAAGGCTGGACCAGTCAAGTTACAGATTATTTTAAATTTAAATATTGCTCGTTCTCAATCATTTTAAATGAAGATGACTGAGAAAAATTTAATACTAACAAAATATTGCTTTGTCATTTTGATACAACGGGATCTTTCAAATAAGTATATCTTAATATATTCCTCTTTGAAAATGATACCTGTATGTCATATTAAAAACAAGAGAAGTATTCATAAGCATAAAGCATTCACTATTCTTGGCTTGCAATTATTATGCATTTTCTTTTGTACTGTATTTTTGGAATCTTAAAAATATCAACCTCATTCTAAATTGGTCGTCAAAAATTTCCAACACCAACACAATTATAAGGTGAAAATTTACTGGACCGCTGTTCAAGACTATTCTCTAAAAACAAACTTTAAAATTTAAAATCAACAAATTGTTTTAAAAAGTAAAGTAATAACATCAGCTTGATATTCTCTAAAAAATTTTAACAGCTACGTTAACATTTCATTTTTTAGCAGCAGGTATTAACGATCCATATAAAATAAAGTTTTTTGCTTGTTCGTGTTTTTAGACCCCTCGATAATCTCTCACGCCTACGCATTACTAACTTGATTTGTTATTTTCAATCTAGTAGGCCCATCTGACACACCAGCGTTAAAAAATGCTATTCTCTAAACAAAGTTTTAACAGCGACGTTAACATGGTGCGTTGTTTATCTGTCAAAATCATAATCTTACTTTTTAGGTTAAAGACGCCATTTTGATGCATTAAATACGGCGTGAAAATATTAAGTGCACTCCCATGGACATGATATTAATTTTTAACACTATTGACTAAATGTTAACGCTTTGGCTTTAAAGTTTTTGCTTATAGAATAGCAATTTGAGGAAGTGTTAAAATGAATTAAAGTTGTTAAAAGTTAACATTGTAACTCGTCTGTTTTTAAAATAACTCTACATAAATAATAAATATTCAAATCGCCTTTCTTTTAGAAAAGAGCAAGCCTTGATATAAAATTTTAAATAAATAAGGAGTCTATAGTTGAAAAGATTCCCTGACCTAAACCCGAGCCTTTAAAATGGATTTGAGGCGTACGCGAAATTATATCGTAAAAATAAACGGGCATCCAGGGCTGTCTAAGGTTTATTTTTTAAATGAAAAAATACGTAGCCTATTTCATTAAAAAATCTAAAATTTTAAAATTTCCTTTTTCACAAAAAGATAGAAAATAAAAGAATATTGAATTAATTAGATAAATTTAATTTTTAAAACACATTAGTCAAGATCCTAACAAGGAAGAGGCAAGCATCCTTGATCTTTGCGAGATACAATCTTTACCCTGGAAGGACAATCTCTGCAAATTGAATCCTTCTAACTTATCAGACAGTGAAGATCACAATTGGTGGACATTAATTGAATCCCTTTTGCCCGGGGAAAGAATAGCCAAGAGGTACTGCTTTCATTTATATACAGGGTGTTACGTTCATTTTATCTTTCAACGAGACGCAGCTTAGAAAATTAATCAACTTCAGATGAGAAGCCCTTCCTCTTTTTCAGATAATTATAAATTCAATTCCATAGTTAAAATTAAAAATAAAATCGGGAATTTTAAATTTTATAATTTTTTAATTGTATTTGAATTAATTAAATTTTAAATTTCCCTATCACAAAGATAGAACGCTTCTTGTACTAAGTCAGAGGTTCACTTATCGTCCTAACAGAAAAAATCTGGTGTGACTGCGCACAGCACACAACTTTCTCTTACCCTTCGGTAAGAGAAAGTTGTGCACCTCTTCCACCAGATTTTTTGTGTCGAGATATATTTAGTTTCCGATAGCACCTTAGTTTCAAACTTCATTTTAAATGTTGACTCTTCAAATAAACTATGGTTATTTTTCAAAATTTTAATCTCATATTTGGACATTTTATACACAATATAGATTCGTAAATAAATACAAAATTTCATAAGAATTGGGAAAAAAAATTTTAAATGCCTAAAAGTTCCAAAGGGGACCCCCTTTTGAATCGAAATTAACATACAAATCCCTATAGGAAATTAACATTGTTTCTATGCGAAGATAAGGTGGAAAGGGAATTAAAAAGAGTAGAGAGAGACGATAATGTTTGCAAGTGGGAGAGATATATATATATGTTTTCTTGGAAACAATTAAAACAGAAATAAAAAAATAAATGGGAATTTAAATAATAATTGATTTTTAATCTAATAAAAAGAAAAAGATTTAAATTCCGTTACCATGCAACCAGTTCTATCTTTCCTATGAAGAACAAGAGTAAAGTGGTCTTCAGAAGATTTCAACGGCAAAATGAGAATATACATTTTAAAGAGCATCTAAAAAATAGTTCATTTATGAATTTTAAAAAAATCCTTGGAGGGAATTTTGAGAAAATCGAAAAAAACTGAAAAGTACATCAGTAAAGTACTAGTACTTTTTGGCCGATTTTGTTCAAAGCTTATTTTGAGATTCTTCAAAGGTACCTAAGTTAAATATAAAATTTCAATCCGGTAGCTCAATTCCTTCATGCTAAAAAATGGTTCCACACACACAGACACACACACACACACACCAATTTGCGGGACCCACTTTTTTGGACTCAGGGGACCTCAAAACATGTATATCCATCAAAATCTCGACATCGAATTTTTGACATGATCGCAATACTTTCTCTCTCTATATTTTCATATAAGGGTAAGAGAAAGTAAAAATGTATTTTTTAATGTAATTTATAGTGTTTTTTGACTACTATGGTCTTTATTAATATGCAAATATTGATTAGGTATTATAAATAAGGACTTAGTTTAAATGGTGCCAGAAAAAGTTATTTTGTTATGTATTACAAATTACTTAAATTTGATAAATAATATTATATTAAAAATAACTCGCATTTACCTCTTTGATATAATGTTTATTTACAATAGTAGTAGTAATAAATCAGCCAGGGGATGACCGATGGCTACATGGCATTTTCTCCCCTTCTCCCACATACTATCTAGAAGCCATTGTACTAGCTAATTATCTCATAGGCCTAATATTCAACAAGTCAAGCCTATCGATTTCATATTTGATAGCATTATTCGCTAGGTGTCATTCTTAATATCCACTTGTAGCATGATTTGCATCTCATTGAATTGGCAATTGACTTCACCCCCCCTACCTCTCCAGACCATCACTTCGATCTTCTCTTAACTCTTTCGAAATTACATCTCTGTTCTTTTGCCCCCCCCCCCTTTTGTTGCCAAAGAATGGATGGATATCATTAAAATGATTTATTTTCCTTTTTTTTTTTCTCCAATAAGATCAGGCCTTTGCTCCTGAACTTTATGCAAATATTTCCAGACTATTTTTCTTCAATAAATTTCATTATTACCTAAAAAAAAAAAAAAATCATTGTAAAACAAGTAAAAAATACAAAATCAAATTTTTAAATGAAAATTTATATATCTCTGTAGTTTGTATAGTAGCGAAGGAAACAATTATTATTTCTGAAGTTATATATATAGAGTTAATAGTATTCAAAATTTTCGAAATAAATTTTCAATTCTGGTTTGTAAAATTTTTATAACCGTTAGGTTGGACGCACACCGATTGAGAAAAAACGCTCTTCGACAAAACGTTTTGCTCAATGACAAAACATTTTGCTCAGTGCCACCCACCCCAGACCAATTAAGCAAAAAGGCCCACTGACAAAACATTTTGCTCATGTCATTCTGTTTTTTAGTTTTCCTTAATCGGTGTGCGTTGAACCATATTAAAGGCATTGAAAAAACAGTTTTAAGCACGATTCTCCAAAAATGTTTTGTCATTGAGCATTTTTGCCCAATCGATATTCGTCCAGGTTCTACACCAACAGCAAAAACGCTCAATCGCTTGAAAGTTTTGCCTATTCTACACGAGCAGTTGACTCCGCTCGGTTTACACGCGAGTAAGGGCCATTCTACACGAGCAGCTAAAACGCAGCGTTTTGTCGCTCAAACGCTTGAAAGTTATTATTCTATATGTCACAGCTTTCAAATCGCCACGTGTAGAATAACTCGCTGTTCTCACGCTCGCGACTTTTTTGCAACCTCTTGCGTTCGGCACGCTCGCACGCCATCAAACGCATCCGCACGCGACAGGTAAAACGCTCGTGTAGTAAAGCTTATTTAAACTCCTTGATTTCGTTTGACTTTCTGTTTTGAAGCCTGCAAACGGCCGGGTTTTAGCTACTTGTGTGGCCCTTAAAGGCGATTGTTTGTCTTATTTTAATAAAAACTAATTTACATAAATGTATTTATGTCATATAAGAAATACTGTAGCCGGAGGCCTTTAGGGGGGAAACCGCCTTCAGCAGCCTGCTTTAGCAAGAAAATTGCTATAATATATATCATAATTTTATAAAAACTCTAAAATTCACTAGCTAGTCTATTATTTTAATTAAAAAACTTTATTATTTCACCCTATATCTAATAAATTTATTAAATGAATAATATAATAAATAATCTAGAAAGCTTAATTAAAATGCTTACTTTGTTTAGTGAACAATTGTTATTGAAATTTCAAATAGAGTAGGTACTTGTTAAAATCAATTTTCAGTTCATTTTGTGAACGATTTGACCTCCGCATTCTTTCTATGGTATATAAAAAAAAAAAAATTTAAATATGATTATCTTCATCATAAAGCAAAAACCAAATAAACAATTCGAGCTTAAATGCTGCATCATTTCCTTGTCGACTATTGTGTAATGTTTATAATTTAGATTGCAAAATTCGCCAAGGGTAGTAGAAGGATCGTGCATCTTTAAAATATTATAATTATCCCATCAGAACGTGAATTCTTCCCAATGTCGACCCCCTTCATCTTGCACTATTGATTGTGCCTAATTAGGAGTCACCCCGACCTCTCATTTGCATATCGAGTGTGCCAACGCGGTCAAGTTTGTTTAGAACCCTCGGATTTGATATGCCAACTATTGACTTATTCTGTGGAGGACAAACTTACTCCAGTACCTATTAGTTGTACTGTAGTAGTAAATACCAGTTGGGAATGTTGATCAACTCCTGGTGACGTCAGACCAACTCGTCACAAACATCTGACACCTCTATCAGCAAATTTCAAGACCCGGCGTCCTATTATTTTATGCAAGACTGATCTTTGACAAAGAAATCGAGTAGCTTTTAGAAAAAACGTCTCTTTCTCACGCTATCGAACCATTTGCATGCTCTTTGTAGAAAATAATAAACAAATAAAAAAGGACAAAAATATTTAATTTGTATACGTAGTCTACCTGGGCATTTTTATCGAGTCTTTAACTAGTTCGCAAACTCCTCATCTAACTCTAAAACATATTTTATATGACAAATATTTTTATTTTTTTATTTAAGGTCTTTTTTGGCATCTTAGGCCATTTAGACCCCATCACTATTTATATGAAATAAATTTTTCTCGCTTAGAACCGAAACCCCGGCATGAGAAGCTAGTGTCTTCTCTCTGAGCCACGGGTCACGAGCATATTACAATATTAAACGAGAAATGCATGTTTATAAATTTATTTATATCTATGCACACCATTTCTTCAAAACGACTAACAATTTTTTTCAATTTTTAAATTTTGTATACTATTTCCGGTATCAATACGAAATTGCGATGTCTCTTTCGTCTTTGGGAAGATTCGAATACTAGTAAATTTACTTTACTTATTACTTTTTTAGATTTTTCCAATTTTATCAAAATAAAACGACCTTCAGCTCAGTCAACTTATTATTTATTAATCGCTAAAAAAAATACAATATGAAAATCCCAAAGGTTGAATAAAATTGAGAAGATTTATATTTATTTATACCAATATTCTGAGCATATCGAAATTTTATAATAAAATCTAGTTACAAAATTAAATTGATAAAATAAAGTGATTGATACATTAAAGTTTTTTTTTAGTATTAAACAATAATGTAACATTTGTTTAAAATTACCTCCTATAATCAAATAGAAGGAATTAATTAATTATTATATTTATTATTGAAATTACTATTAATAATTCAACCCTTTCTATTGACAGAAATTATTGTTGAAATACAACAACCCTAAAGATCAGGATCGATATTAATTTAATAATAAAAAATATATATTTGTTGGACTTATAACAAAATTGAAATAATTAATCTTTTGATTTTAACACTAATAGAACACGGCGTTGCATAGTTAGTTTCACTTTGATTAAAACACGACAATGATTAGATTCGAGGTCACTTTGAGCTTATGGAACATAAATGGTACAAATTAAGGGAAAATTGGTTGGTTAATAGAATATCGTTATTGGAAAATAAATTATTGTAATATCTATATAAATTTTATTATTAAAATTTTAAAGACCAAAAGTAAATATCGAAGTCATATCATTTTTGATTTTTTTTTTTTTTTTTTTTACAACTCACTCATTCTTTAAACAATAACAATTTTCAATGAGTTTTTAAAGAATTTAATTTCAAATGTGTCCTCGGGCCTTGGTGTAGTGGTTAGCGTGCTTGCCATTTGTACCAAGGGTCGCGGGTTCACATCCCGCCTCTGGCACGCTGTCCCTTAATATTTACAATAAAAATTTAGATCACATAAATTTTTATTCTTTTTTTTAATTTGTTTAAGGTCTTTTCGGCATCTGAAGCCTTTTAGACATGTCCTTATTTATTAATTTATTTATCCTCCGGCCAAGGACATTTTTTTCTTCTTAACTTCTCTTTTATCTAGCAATATATTGCTAGTTAGCTGCTGTTATATAAAACTGAAGGTATACCTTCAGTTTTATATATAATTTATATGAACTTTATATGAATTTATTTTTCAGTCAGTGATGTCTGTTTTTTGATAGTCCAGGCTATCAATAGTAGGACCTAAAATACGTATAATATAATAATAATATTCAATGAATGAGGAGATTAAACCAGCTCCACTTTATCCATCATAAAAACTATTATTTAATATGCTATTTTATATCGGGCTGCATCATCAACATCAGATATACAGAGATAATAAAATTTATGTATATATATATTTATATCAATTTTATTATTTCTGTATTCTGTATTATAATTACAAATATAGGCCTTTTATTCGCCATTTTTGTATTTTTTTTATACTACCATCTGAAACTAATATTATTTCATATTGTTTGAAGGTGAACCCACTCACTGAGCCTTCCTTTTGAAAACTGCATGAGAAAACCTTTTTTTTTTTTTATTTAATGCTTAAAATTTTGTTCTTTTTCGTGACAATTTACATCCGTGTTTTTAATGTGTGAAAAAATATAGGCGGAGATCAACGAAATAAATAGAGCCTTTTGTACCTTTTACAATGAATGAGACGTTTCGGACAGTTTATTGACCAACCATCCATCTTGAGTCCCTTTTATCGATTGTTTTGTTGCAAAGATAAAGTGTGTATGTACAAACATACAACTAATCCTATAGACCAGCGGTTCCCAACCCATGGGCCGCGGGCTGATTGGAACTGGGCCGCGGACGTCTAATGAAAAATAAAAATTATTACTTATAATTAGAGCGGAAAAAAAGTCTTTCGACTTTTGTCAATTTTGAGATTTTTCCAGCTTTTCTTCACTGATCTCACAAAAAGAAAATTTTTTTGAAATTTTCAAAAACTACTTTTGCGCTTCCCTGTCCCTATTTATTCCAATTGATTTGTATTCAAATTAATTAGGGTGGACATTATCCATAGAGGTCATATTTTTTCCATCACCTTTGAACTTTGAGAATTTTCAAGATTTTCCTAAAACTTTAAGCATTCCCATTGTTTTCGACCACCCCTTAAGGGACAAAATTAATTTCAAATTACAATAAAACTAGAAATTTATTATTTAGAATCTTTTATTGCTTAAAATTAGCTCAAATAATACATTAATTAATAGAACGAATAGGAATAGATTAAATTGTTTCATCTGTCAAAGTTCCTCAGCATAAATCTGTTCATATTTCTTTTTCATTTCATATTTATTTGTCAATCTTATTTTTCTGTTCGATTATATAAAATTATATTTAACAAATAGTAGTTTAGTGTTTAGTCAAATCTAAAAATTTATAATAATAGAGGAGAAGGTCCAAATTTCGGCTACTGTTTACTTTTTGTGTTATAACTTTTGTTAGAATGAATATTATTAACTCTAACCATGATAAAAAGGTACATTCAAAGGTTTTCTTTCGATAAACTATTTAAAAAAGCTTTAAAATTCCTTTAATTTTATTTTTTTTTTATCACTTAAAAAAATATTCAAAATCACAAATTTTTGAGATGTGGTCTAAATTTGGGCTAGGCCAAAATAAACTAGAATAAAACAATAAAATATGTACAAATATTTAACTCAAGATCAAGGGCGGATCCAGAGGTGTTTCTCGGGGGAGGGGAGGGGGGTAATCTGGTGTGACTAGTCGCACAACACACAATTTTTTCTTAATTTCGGTAATTTAAAGGCGCATTCTATACTTGTTTGCCAGAATATAAATACAAATCAAATTTTTAAGTATTAATTTTTAAAATTTTACATTAAAAATACATTTTTTTAGAAAAAAGTATTTTTTTCAAATTTCGGGGGGGAGTAATGACTCCCTTTACCCCCTCCCCCTTGTATCCGCCCTTGCTCAAGATGTATTTATTATATTCAGATAATTGTATATATAATGAGCAATACGGCTTTACGTCCTTTGTTTTTTTTCCTAGTAGCCCGAATTTAGACCTTCACTATGGCATCGGTTTGAGGTTAATAAAAAATTCTACAGTCGGTTGAGAGCTTGGAATTATATCGATTATGATACCTTAGGTTATCTTTAACCCAACTATTTATGGAGAGTAATATATTCAAAGTTTTAGACTATTCAGTAAATTAAAAAATGCATACCTGTAAAAGTTTTCAATTGTCGAAAATCGAAAAAATTACCACCACTCAAACAACTGTCACTGAATTGCGCAGCTTCTTCAACCATGCAATGGGGGTTCCCTGAGAAGTTGTTTCATACTATCGCGGCTACATTGCAGCATCTCCTTATACTGATTACAGTACTAGCCAGAATTTGGACCCTAGCCGAAATTTGGACCTTCTCCTCTAAAAATAAAAGAGCTTTTTCAACTTTAGTTTACTTGAAATATAATACAAAGATAAACTGAAGGTTTAGTGCGATTTAAGGCTATCCTTCAAAAAGTTTTCATCAAAAATAGCATTGACTTTTTTCAAACCTGACCCATAGTTTTTAAGATTGCTTTTGGTTCTTAATACAAAGTAAATGCAATAAAATCATTTTTTTTTAACTAATTTTGTACCAACCCATTTTACTTACACAGAAACGCATACATTTATACCCAGTATACCCTAGTATGGACCTCAGCGTTTTTTTTACGGCAAAAATGGGCCGCACATCAAAAAAGGTTGGGAACCGTTGCTATAGACAATATAAAAATCATTATTGTAAGTTTACTCCTTTTCAATTTTTTTTTTTTTTTTTTAAGTTACAAAATGTGCATTTTACTTTTTTTTCAAACTAAGAAAAATATTACTAACATATGGACCGTTTATTTTAAAAGTGGTGTAAGTCCATTTAAAAAAAAAATGAGATATCACATAATTTATGCTTAAATTAATGTAAATTTTCTATGTATAACTAGCTAGTGGTAAATTACTTGAAAAATTCCCATGTTTTGTACAATTAAAAATTGGTCGGTAAATAGATTCTTTAATAAACAGATATGTTAACCTTTCATTTTCTCCTAACAATAGAAAATGGACTTACATCACTTTCAAAATAAACAGTCCATATAAAATTAAATTTTATAAAGTCTGTTTACAGATTTCTTCTCTTTAAAAGTCACATAGAACTAATTAAAAAAAAAAAAAAAAAAAAAAAAAAAAAAAAAAAAAAACTATTAAGTTTTAATATCATTATAAGCCTATAAAAAAAAAATCTATCCAAAAATATTCTCATAGGATTGCAAATGGAAAAGTCATAAAAAAGTTTGCAAACTTTTTTTTTTATTTTAACAAATGTTGTAATAAAAATTATTTATTTAGTATTTTTTTTTTTTCTGTTTGAGTTGGTGTAATATTAATTGCATCAAGGTGACTTGATTCGTAATTCCATGGAGAACAAAAGAGAACGAAAGAAACAGGGACAAAGTGGGTGGGTTTTGGGGGTTGGGGGGGGGGGGGCTAGAGAACGAGAAAAGGGGGCCTTGGGGGTTGGAAAAGCCGCATTGCACCTCCCTATGCCCTCACTCCCTCCTCCCCCTAAAAGGGTGGTGTGCTCGCCCTTTTTCTCTTACCCTACCCCAGGGCTTTGTGAATCTTTAGCACGGCTTATTTGGCCTCTCCGAAGTTCTTCTTCCTCGAGAACTTCAACTTCCCAAGGATCAGCTCCATCTGGCTTGCATAAATTCTTCGGAGCTTGTTTGCATCCGCCCCCACTCCCGAAAATATCAACATCCATGAATTAGAGTGCATACTTTGAAATAAATCTCTCTTTTTCACTTGCTTTCAGATAGTTGTAAATTTTTCCTATTGTTATTAAATTAAATATGTAATTTTTATTTTCTCTCGTCTATGGTATGTAATAGGGAAAATTCTCTATAGCAAAAATTTTTTATATATAGTAGGTAGAGTATTAACTAAAAAAAATTACATAGTATGAATAGACTCCGAAAATATTTCCTCCTCATAAAGAATTTTTTTAATAATAATTTGAATGGATATAATTCCAATAAATTCATTCATTTGAATATATATGCCACATTAATCAATAAACATCGGCTTTTCTTGACAATGCTTTCCATGTTCAAAATTAAACAAGCTGGAAAACCCATTGATTGGTACATAAAAATACAACAGTCTCTAAGTGATTTATTTTTTGCAAACTAAATTAGACTACCTTTCTATTTTAATCTTTCTACAGCGGTGTTTCAAATACTTCTAAATATTTATAATCATTTTTTTTTTTTAATTTTATTTAAGGTCTTTCTCGCCATCTAATTGTAAGTCCATTTAGACCCCATCCCTATTTGTAGTCAAATCAAATGAAATAAATTTTTCTCGCCTGGGACGGGAGGCGAACCCGGGACCCCGACGCGGAAGTTAGTGTCTTCTCTCTGAGCCACGTTGGTCAAGGCCTATCATAAATTTATTTTTATTAATTGTGTATTTTTTTTTTTTTTTTATACAACCCCCCCTCTCCCCCCCCCCCCCCCCCCCCCCCCCCCCCCCCCCCCCCCCTTCCGGCGCCCCGGCCCCCAAAGACATACAAAACCCCCATTTTTGAAATTTTTAAAATAGGGGGCCGGGGGTTTTTTTTTTAATTTTTTTTTAATTTTATTAAATTTTGCCCTATTCTTTTCAAAAGTTATAAATAAGGCATAACTAATCTCATTACCCAGACAGCTTGGAATATTGCAGTAATATTGCAGCAATATTCCTGCAAGTTATAAAAAGGCGGACAGAGGAATATTGCAGCAATGTTGGTGCAATATTTCCTCTAAGGTTAGCTTGATATTGACCTGCAATATTTTCAATATTTTGCAAGATTTTCAATATTGATGCAATATTGGCATTATATGCAAGATTTGCAATATTGCTGCCACATTCAAATGTATTAGTTGAAATTAAAAATAAAAAGTTTGATAGCAACGTCTATAAAAATTGCTTTTTTTTTCAGGGAAGACATTATTCCACTCCAGTACATTTGATTGCCAATTATTTTATCATCCAAAGCCCTTAATCTTGACTGTTTGTACTCCAAGAAATAATGTTCATTTTTAAAAGTTTTACAAATTTATATATAAAATTTAAAAAATAGTCTACCGGTACTTAATATGAACTTACCTAGTATGTCGCAGGGCCTATAAAGATTTCAACTCTATTCTCCACTGCCCTATCTCAGGTTCGTTAAATATCTAAATACTCACTTCTCTTGCACTAATTAAATATAGACAGAGCCGGATTAAGCGATTCCGGAACTTGAAATATTCATGAGGGCTTAGGAGCGTTTACTTTACAGACTTTATAGGCCTTTATGCTGAAAACTCATTCGCCACTTTTTGTCATGGAAGAGCAACTTTAAAAAAAAAAAAAAAAGAAAAAAATAATTAAGAAATTTCTTTTCTTTTTGAAAATGTTGTTTATTTAATTAAATTTGTGTTAATAAAGTTTTAAGAATATAGAGGCAGAAAATTGTCTAATTCGTTTCGGTTTTATTTTTGTCTTTTTCTAAGCTTTCATCTTGTTGTTTATATAATTCAACAACTCGTATCATAAACTCTATACTCTTGAGATTGTTTCTGGTTTAGAATATTAACCAGCATCTTCAAAATACATACCTCTATTTTTCACAAAAGTAGGGTACAACTCACGTCAATCGTTAATATAGCTAAGAGAGTATTTAAATCATTTGATCCGAAATGATGAATGGATATCCTTTAAATTACATAACTATTAATAAAAATATCTTTTACCATTGAAAGGGAAGGCTTGACCAAAAATTGTTGTAAAATGAATTAGCAAAAATGGCGAATCTAGAATTTATATTTAAGGTTTTTTTATTTTATTTAAGGTCTTTTTCGGGATCGAAGACCATTTAGACTTTATTTATTTCAATTTGATTGTAAACTAATCCATTCGAAATAAATTTTTGTTGCATGAAACATAAATTAAGATAGAATCCAGGAGATGTAGGAATATATTGATTAATATACACACAGGAAGTTTATTTCCTATTGCAGGTATTAGGCAATTAATTTAATAAAGATGACTTTATTTTTTGTGAAAATTTTTATTCCGACGACCAGCTAGCGCTAACCTTCTAGTTTCGGCCACAGAGATTAAGATATTTTAAATTTTAATCAATTGTTATATTTAAAGAGAAATATCTTTTTTTTATTATACTTGAATGTCTTTAAAGAAAAAAAAAAAATTTTTCACCAATTAATTTCAAATATTTGCTCAACATGTCGGCTCTACGTATTATGCTAGATTTTATCTTATTTTAAGATTATTAAATTTTCAGCAAAAAATAAATATTTCCACTTTTACCTTGACAAATATCTTAATAAACGTTGCTGAGCCTATTAAGAATTTACTTGTGGAGATAATTAAATTTTTTTTATAGGACACCTTACTTGCATGTTTTATGCATATCATAATATATGTGAAGTTATAAAACATGTCACACTTAATAAGTTTATTTTTATTAAAAAAAATTATTTTTTTCATTATTATAATTAATAAATTAAATATATATAACACAATAAAAAATTTTAAATAAAATATTTATAATTTATTTCTATAAAAATAAGTTATAAGTTGACATTAATTAGAATTGGACACTCCTATTTTCGAAAAGACGGGGAGGAGGACTAGAAGTTTCATTTTCTTTATTATTTACCAGTCTTTTTTTCTAATCCTAATCCATTGAGTTGGAATGAAGAACGAAGAGCTAAGCCATTTTATTTAAAAAAAAATTATATATTTTCCCCCTTTTAGACTCTGAATTGTATCTATGGAAAGATTGCGCTCTTCCCCACCCCAAGCTACGCTCGAGGGGCGTAGTTACTCCATTCCATTTCGAAACTTTCATCAAACAAAACTTGTTCATTCATTTTAAATTAGATATAAAACCAATTTTAATCACATTCTTCATTTTTTTTTTCTTTTTTTTTTTGATTGCATTTTTTGACACTTTTATTGCCTAGTTATTGATTTCAGATTTTTAAGGTGCTACGAATTTAAAATATTCATAAAAAAATAAAGGGGATATTAAGTAATTAAAAAACATCTATTTAATATGTATTTTTAATAAATATTTCCTGGAAACCTTTCGATTAACTTTAAGGCTCATGTTGATTTATGTTCTCCGTGTCATTAAAGTGTTTCAGGCCTCCACCTCTTAAAGTTAGGCTTCTAGGTTATTAAATTGTTGTATTTTCAAACAAATTACCCAACTTCATAAGTGAACTAGCTAGAAGCTGTCGAAGAATCAGATGATCGGAGCAAGGTCAAGGGCTAACTTGAAAAGTTGTTTATTTCTCTGTGATTTTTTTAATTAAAGTTATTCCATAAACTTTACAATCAAATCATAATCATCATGGCATGAAAATTAATCAAAATTCATTATTAATTACCTTCTGTACCCTTTGAAAGTGGCGCAAAAAGGAGAGAAGCTTTAAATATGGATAAACCCTTCTAGTTATTATTACCTTGTGGAAATTGTTAAATTATTCACATCCGTCAATAAATTGTGATCTTTTGAATGACTGGAACAAGTTTTACGTGCAAACTAATCTTGTAATCCACTCAACGCAACGCAACATGTGTTGACCCACTCTAACCTTCAACCTCAAAAATAAATACAAGATTTTTTTAAGGTTTTAAAGATTAATATGCCTACTCACATGAATCACATTCATTAGCCTGTAGCTAATTTTTAATTATAATTACTTTTTCCTTTTTGTTTTTTGTTTTTTTTTTTTTTTTAAATCTAATTTTGAAAAGTTGAAGGATAAATGAATATGAATTAGAAAAAAAGAAACCCTAAGGCTGTTCATGCAGGGATTCATCCCGGATCTTCATGGATATTTAACAAAAAAAAAAAAAAAAAAAAAAAAATAATTAATTTTAAAATATGTTCATTTTTCAAATAAGTATTTTCCTAATTTTCTACATAATGAAAAGTCGTGTAATATTTTTCATTTTCTTTTGATCATAAATATATCTAAAATACAGTTTTAGCTCAAACTTAATAAAATTTATAACCTATTGATAATAATAGAACTTCTTATTAATAATTTTTAAAATACCCAAAGCTAAAAACATTTTTTTTTGCAATATTATTAAAAACGGAAAGAGAATTTTCTCTCTTAAAAAATTAAAACAGACATTCCTTATATATAATTAAAAAAATCTTTTTAGGCCTACATTATTATCAATATTAAAAACGAGTTGACCGGTTGCACTAGTGGTCTCCAGGAAGTGTGGGGGGGGGGGACAGAGACCCGGATAAATTAAGGTGCGCGTCTCGAAAGTCGTTAGAAAGCTTTTGACTACCGAGTTCCTCTAGGCGGGAAGAGATGGCGTTAGTGTTCCCCATAGGAAAACAAGGGACAAATTGCATTTCATTCTAGACTTTCCAGCTAATTAATTAAAGGCAAAAAATTAATTATTTTTTAACACAATGATTACTAATTTAATTATCTACAACTTATAGAGCTCCTTTTTTAAAATATCTTTTATTTAATGCAATTAATCTAAAAAAAAAAATTTTTTTTTTCGAAAATCAAAAAGGGCTTCTATAAGTTGTAGATATTTTAAATGCTTTAATTTAAAAAATTTAAGGTCGATAGCTTCTAAATTGTGGCGCTGGAAAGTCCCAAAATTACACCCCGAGACGCGCACCTTAAGCTTAAAAGAGGTGAAATAATTCCACCGAATTTCTTTGTTCGGTAACTTGACTGTTTTTAAAAATAATATGTGAATTTTCGTGTTTTAAACTGAAATAATTTCCGCATAATCTTAGGATTTTAATTTAATTTATCTATTAAATCTTTTATTTTCCTTACCTATCCTATAAGCTAATAACGCTATTATTATAACAAAAAAACTCCGTCTATTTCTTTATAAATGTCAAAGATAATAATCACACTGAATTTATAAAATTAATTTCCATTAAATTTCAACATTTTAAACAACGATCACAAGTTTTCCATTAGCCTAAACTAAATGAGGCTTTTGCTTCCTCTATAATATAATGAGAATAAAATGGGACACGAAATTAATTTCTTTGTAATCAATTTCTTTTTAATTGTGTTTTGCAAACGCCAAGCTTTTAAAGGAAAAACTCGTTTTGCTGCTTTATGAAACCTTTGAGTTGAGGATGACCTCGTCCCATCCGACTCGTTCACTTTTGGGTACATAAATATGCACACAGCGAAATTTGAAATCTGATTATTTGTTTTTCTTTATTTTTGTTTAAAAGCCATTCACCCCTCCAATTTTACAATAAATACAAAAAATATTAATCTACCGGTATATATTAATAGTATACCGTATAACTTATTATTTAGTTTTAGTTTCGGGGCCTGACTCACTATTTCTATAAGTAATCTAAAACAATTCAAAGATTCTTCATGGAACCCTTTTAATTGTAATGGAGTTGAAGAATAATTAGCCAGCAGTTTATCTCTTCACCTGACGTCCTTTATTTAGCAGATATTTCGAAGCACATGACATACATCATCTTCAGTGCTGCGAGGATGTAAAAGGTGAGCTTGGCAATTGTTTCAAATGCCTTAGGGGCGATTTACATGTTTATGAGGTGCCTTCTGTAAGCTGATGGCCGTTCTGTGCCCAAAGCAGAATTGTTGCAGAATCTTTTACATCCTCGCTGCACTGAAGATGATGGATGTCATGTGCATCTAAATATCTGCTAAATAAAGGACGTCAGATGGAGCGATAGCTGCTTAATTATTCTCCAAACCCCATTACTACTCTACTCATCCCAGCCTACTATATAACTCTTTTTATTGTCCTTTGGATATATTTTTTTTTTTTTTTTTACTGAATTTGTCTTAAAGTGTTTATTATTTATCCTCGATCTTTTTTAAAATAAGGTTTTAGGCTATGTCTAAATTCTAGAGTGACGTCATTTCAACTTATTCTTTGGAAGGGGGGTAAGGGAAAACACATTTTTTGCTTGAAAGTCGAGACAAACTTTTTTCTTCTTGAATTTCAAAAACAATTCATCAGTAGAAAAATTTCTTTGACTTTACAAACGAGTCTATTTATCATCATTTTTATGTCTATTAAAAATAAATCAGAAGCCTTAGGTAAGGGGAGCAAATAACCTCTCTTATTACTTCATTTATTGAAATACCCCACTGATTCTAAACTAATTAATTAACTGAATCAATTGAATTTGATCTCATTCGATAAATAGTTTGGAGGGAAATTGGTGTAGGTTTTACGTACAACATTCATAAGAAAAATTATTTAAGGGGGTGTAGGAGTGGCGTCTAAACGTATAATTAAAACTTTCAGGTGCATGACCAGTATATTTTTGACCATCCATAACAGTCTTTTTTTATCCAGTTCACTTGAGTCGGAGAAAGTGCAGAGTACTTGATAACGGCTGCAGAATAAGCAGTCGAAACGTTGTATTTTTAAAAAATAATTAATAACAAAATGTGGTCTATAATTAAAAATTCCCCTAATAATAATAATAATTCAAACCACAAAAGCTTTAAGTAAACACTTTTTTTGATGGTTGTTGGCAAATATTTAGAAAGTACTTATGGAACATACCTAGATAATTAAGATTATTATTAGTTTTTTACAATTACAAAATCTTTATTTCTCTTTTAATTTACATTTGCGTTTACATATGTATTCTGACTTCGAACACTTCGGTTCCCGATCAGGCTTCCTGTTTTGCTTGCATCCCATAGATTATTATTAGATATAATTTTATCCATATATATAACGAATTATAAATTATTATTATTATTATTATTTTTTTTTTTATTTGAGGGAAAATCCTAAATTATGGCATAAAAACCCTCAATTGCCTACAAAAAAAATCATTCCCCGTTTATTTACCCCTGGTGCATCGTGCACGGAGGCACGCACCAACCCCAATACCGGTATCTAGCGCAAATGGCCATCAACCCGGTTCCAATGTTGGGAGTGAGAGGCCCTTCACCTCTCTACTCCCCAAAAATAAGTCCCTTTCGGGACTGGTCTCCTTCTCTTCTCGTCTCTCACCATTCACGAATTATAAAAAAATAATTGTGAGATTTAATAAGTCAATTTTTAAATTGATAAAATATAATTTTTAAAATATAATTTAGCCGGGGGGCCTGGCAACGGAGTAGAGCAACAGTCACCACAATCGTTGCTGTTAAGCAATGCCAAGCGCGGCGAAATCTGGGATTGGTGACCCCCTGAAATCAGCGTGTTGAACGTCCCCCGGTAGCCATCGATACTATTATAAATTTAATAATATGTAAAAAATTAAAACCCTAATGGCCTCTGCAGCCGAAAAAGGGGTAATTAAAAAAAAAAATATATATATATATATATATATTTTTTTTTTTTTAACACACTTTTTTCTCATTCGTACTCACATTTACACACACATACACACAGTCTTTTTGGCAACTTAAAAATTTAAGACTTTAAACGAAACTCGTATTTATATAATATATAATTATTTGGGGTCCAGGCATTCTTATTTAAGCCATTTGGTATCCAAATGGCTTAAATAAAATCATCGGCTGCCTGGGGTCCGAACCCTCGACGTTTGGTATACGAGGTTAGCACGCTAACCTCTACGCCAAGCCCCGAGGGCTAAAATATAATTTAAAATGATTCAAATCTTCAATCTATATATATTAAAACTCCTACGATCCAAAAAAAAAGTTTCACTTGCATCGTGGTTTCATAAAACCACACAATGATTTTTTTTTCAAATTTATCATTTTAAAACATCAGTGTTATTTATTAAAATTTGATAAGTTTTTTTTTTTAATCAAAGCTCTATAAAAACAAAATTTTTATTTTTATTTTCCTTCTCTCTAAAATTGTAATAATTATCATTCATTCATTCTCTCTTTAATAACTCAAGCGTTTTAAATTTCACAAAGGCAATTAAAAACAAAAATGAAAGAAAATTCCTAAAGATAAATAATGTAATTTTTTTTTACTTGTCAAAGCATATCGATGAATTTTTTTGTTAATAAGTGAGTAGAGCAAGCAGGTCAATTATTATTAAAATAACGCCGTTTTTCATTCATCGTGACTTGCCTAAAAGCCAGGAGAAGGATCCCGTTGCAAACGGCTCCAGATTTCTAGAGCAATATGTTTGCCAGTCTGTTTGATGGCCGTTTCTTTAGCTCCTGACAGCATCCGTTTAATCTTTGTCCTATCGAGACTGCATCAAGAAAACCACCCTCCTCCTTCAGGGTGTGAACCGCACAATGAATAAGTTACGCCTTTTCCTTTTTTCCCTAACTGTAACAATATGCAACTCGAAAGGGCATTCCCTTGAGGCTTATGAATTATCTTTGGGCGTCAGAGTAAGCCCTACAAAACGCGATGAAAATTTAACACTCCCAATTCGATGTCTATATTTTTTTTTCTAGTTTTATATATAAATATACGGTATTCCTTTTGTTAGCACTACTAAAATATACAACAGCAAAAAAAAAAAAAAAAAAAAAAAAAATGAAATATTTTTTTTAAGGTCTGTTTCGGCGTCCAAGTCCTTTTAGACTACGTCCCTTTATTTGAATTGTTTGGGAACCAATAACCTTTCGTCGCATGGGACGGAACGGGAACCCCTGTCCCCAGCACACTACCAGTGTAATACCGCCCAGTGGTAGTTTAAATACAAATTATTATACAAAAGAAGAATAAATGTTAAAATTTTCATTATTCTGTTTAATATATTGAAAATTAAAAAATATACAGGAATAGAAAAACAATGTATGTGGAAAGGTGATATCGCCTGCTGAGAATCATAGTGGCGTAAGTCCGAAAATTCAATTTTTGAGTTAAGCCTAGCAAACGTTAAAACGTCTTCTCTTTTAAGTACCAAAGTGGCGAAAATATATTTCCATTCTTTACTATTGATTTTGGCCGATTCATTTGTTGCCCGGTTATTTAAATGTATATGTTTACAAAACTTTCAAACGCCTTTTCTCGGATTGTTGAATTTCGGACTTTCGCCTCTATGATTCTAAGCAGGCGATATATTTTTGTTGAGGTAATATTCGAATAAACCCTAAGGTAAAAATGATCTTTGAATTGATCTTTTGAAATATAATAAGTTCTTTCCCCTATTATTAAGTGAAGTAAAGGGTTAATAATTAGATTAAAACATGAGACACTAATTATCAGAATTTTAACAAGAGCCTTAATGCCCGCCGGTAGACATCGGTATATATAATATTTTCACCTTTATACTTATAAAATGTAAACCCTAATTGACTTCTTGCAGCCGAAAAGAGTATTTAACAAAAAAAAAAAAAAATATAGGCCTAATAGGCCTATTTAAAAAAAAAATAACAAAAAAATATTTTTAATAATAATAAAATTAACATTTTAAAGGCTGGCATAAAGGGAACAAATAAAATCATAGCCTTATCTTGGTTAATTCGTGGTTTTCATCCACATGCTAACAATTTGAGGGGTGATATTAATATTACAAGTGGCAAAACCCTCCTTCGGCGAGCAAATGCATCAAATTTGTTCTTGCTCAATGGTTGGAAATTTTGCAATTGCTCACCTCCGGCAATATTTTAAAGTTTTAAATTTCCCTCTCTGACTTAAAGTTTTCCTCTCTGACTCCACTTCCTGTGACTCTGGATCATTAAGCGAGAGAGAGAGAGTGGTAAACAGACACACGTACAACGGAAGTGAGTGGCTAGCGCTTTATATATACAGTAGTATTGATAATGATGATTTCTTAAATTTGATATTCTTCTAAAACCGATTCTAAATACTCAATATACGTATTCTATATGATGTTGAAAATTTTAATTTATAACGTTTAATTGTTATAATTTGACATTCCTAGTTTGAACTATAGATATACAATTTCTCATAATTAGGAAATTAATTTTCATTGTATTATACAAAATGTGGCAGAGAGAATTAATTGTAATTATCCTTCTAAATAAATTATTTTTTGTTTGAATACACAACTACAAATGATTAGGTCTATAGTATATTAGAAATTTTATTTTTTTGAGAATAGTGTGTTAGAAAACCCTGATTTAAAAATCGCTTTATCCTCACCCACATATAAATGTTCATAAAAATGAGAACAAAACCTTATATAACTACGTGTTACTTGAGGCCACGTGTTACTTGAGTCCAAAAAGAAAAAGTGTTTCAATTACTATAACTTTAAGAAAGCAGGAATGGCTCTACCAGAATCGCTGAAATTAGGCAATTCTATAAATAAATATTAGATGACTTGCACCGTGTAATAAGCGTGAATTTGCCAGTTGCCAAATTATTGAAATATCTTCTAGATATGTCCTAGCTTCTCTATGATTTTCGCTTAGATTGAGAAGCAAATATTTATTTGAATAGATTATTCGAATATTTTATTAATAATACAACAATAAGTATTTTAGGCTCAACATCCGCGAGAGAAGATAAAAAAAAAGTATTTTAATCCTGTTAGTAAATACAAAGAAATAAATAGAGTAAGTCAATCAAAAAGTGCCAATCAGAATTGGGAAAGCCTGTTCATTGAATTCCCATTTTCAATCCCCTTTCTAGATATTAACTATTTCATTTGCACACTTGACTATCAAATGTCATATTAATTCAAGGGAATTGAAATTCATTGAATGTGGAAAATTAATTTAATAATTATTTGAGGATTTGTTTATGACACTTATTGAATATAGACTAGCGTTTTGATGCACAAGTGGATTTTAAAAATTTTCATTAATTTATTTGTCCCTTCCTAAATCAATCTATCTAATCGATAGATTTTAAGGGAAGCAAAATTTAGTTCAGTCAGTTAATTTTTCAATTTTAATAATTTCTCGTTGTACGTAGTTCAATTATCATCTCTTGGAAAATTTCTTTAATTTTAAAATAGATAACCTGAGTTAATTATTTGTTACTTATTAGATCAATTTATAATTTTTTTCCCCTCTCGGCTGCTAAAGCCATTTATAAATTTTAGTATACAAATTTATTTTAAATAGCATGGTTTTAATACCTTCTTGAATTCCACGGGCTGATTCACCACCCACCCGAAGTTTCGCCGCTCATGGCATTGCTTGAATGCAACGATCTTGGTGGCTGTAATTCGTTTCCAGACCGTCCGAAAATCTATAAATTTCAAATAATAATTGACTCTTTTTAAAATCCTAAATCTAAATATTTCCGGTGAAATAAAAATATTCATTCTATTTCTGATAGAGGAAAATATATTGCCTTTTTAAAACAACAAACATATTGCAAATTAAATCGCTATCTAGTATTAAAATTGATCATTATCTTTCTTCCTAGGTTCCTCAAGGTTCATGTTTTATTAATTTCGAGACCTTAAGTCTTGCAATTTATTAATATAATATCCAGGAAAAGTAAAATAACAGGGTTTTGCTGTTGGGTTTTAATTTAATGATAGGTATGATGATTTCATTTATATTTGAAAATGAATATTATTTTTAGATTATTGTTAGGCAATTTTTATGCTAATTTACGAATTTTAGTATTTATATTTCCATTAATTTGAAAAAAAATGCGTAATTTTGATATCATATATAGAAAAACTAAGAAGATTGAATTTTATTTTTGAAAATATGAATTTGATTCATAATTTTGGATAAAATTATTGAAGTAAAGCCTGGTAGATAGAAAACACATTAGATAAGCGCGCGAAATCCAATTTTTCAGACGGTGCTGATAAAATTAATTTAATTAATTTTAACTTTTAATAAGTTCTTATTTCGTCTAAGCAGATAAAATAAGTCTTCTAAACTTTGATGTTAAAACGTGGGCATTTGGTTTCCTTAAAATAGGGATTTACAAAGTGAAACAGATTTTTTTTTCCTTTCAATTTGCAGAGTTCTTCCAAAGATGTTTGTTTTTCTATCTAAAATTGGAAACGATAAATATACAAAAAGGAAGAAAAAAAAAAATTAACTCGTTGATGAACATAGCGAGTTGTTAAAAAAATGTACTTCTTTGATCAATGTCGTTTTTAAGTTTTTAAATCTCTCCCTTAATAAGATATGTTTGATTAATAAATAAATAAATATATTATATCCAGTTGAAGCAATTTTCCACTTTTTTTACTTTTTTAAACAAATAAAAAGTCGAATAAATTTATTTACATTTCTTCCTTTGAGATTGGCCTAAATCAGAATTTTTAATCAACACGATGTATTTAATTGTTCTAATTCTCATGGAACTTCTCAATTTTAAATTTCTAAACTTAGATTAAATAAGCAGTTAAAGAAGTTTTTATAAGAGCTCCTTTGGTGATTTTCCAAACCCTAAAAAAAAGCATATTTTCTAAATTGAGTTTGCAAGCGAATGCCCTTTTGGGCCAAGTTGGAAGTTTTTTTTTTTTTTTTTAAGGTGCACCCTTTCACACAGCTACTTAGGTAATTTATTAAGCGTTAAACAATAAATCTTAACACCTTTAGCACCCGAGTTGATTTTACTTGGTCTGTATATTAGCCAAGCTCGAAAAAGTTTAATCTTTTTGAGCCCCCTCCCCCACTAAAGAAGAAACTCCCTCCCATACCCAATTCACCCTTCTTTTTACCTTCCCGAGAGGCTCTTAAACGAGACCGTGGTATATTGATTTCCAAGCCAAGTCCGTGAAGAAAAGTTTCTTTCTTAGTGGGCATTTTTTCTCCCTTAACTTCCCCCACCCTAACTCTTCTTTTTTTCCCTACGTTAAAAATTGCCACGTTTGAATTTACAAGCGAAATTTAATTGAATTCCTCTTGTTTCGTAAACAAGAATTTGGATGGAATAAAAAGACATTGACGAACTTTTTTTTTATTTTAAATCAGAGTTGACCCAAATTTATCAAAGTTTCAAGTGTAGTGGTTAAAAAGTTTA
The DNA here is from genome assembly GCA_023213315.1 of Euborellia annulipes. Classification (NCBI taxonomy): domain Eukaryota; kingdom Metazoa; phylum Arthropoda; class Insecta; order Dermaptera; family Anisolabididae; genus Euborellia; species Euborellia annulipes. The sequence goes on along the minus strand of JAKCPI010001859.1, from coordinate 12,017 downwards.
CTGATTGAATGCTTTTACATATAAAAATTCTCTCTTTTTTTTATGTAAGAAAGTTAACTTTCTCCCTCTTTACTATCATAAATATTTTATGGACTGAAGATGAATTGAATTTATTATATTAATTTAGTTCCGAAATTCATAATTACTTATTTATTAATTTCCTATTCATATACCACTCAAGCTCGTAAAATAAGTACTACTATTATTACTTTAGAGCAGCGTTTTCCAAACTGTGAGCCCCGCCTCCCTAGGGAGGCGCGGACTAGTCTAAGGGGAGGCGCGAATATTGGCCACCAAGTTCAATTTTCCAAATGATTGCTAGTTTTATAAATAAAATAAAAAAATTTAGAAGATTCTGGGACAGAGGTTTTTAATTAAAATAATAAATATGAATAAATAAAAATATTTTTATATAAATTTATATTTTTTACTATTAAAAATATTTGTTTTTGTATTATTTTATTTAATGTATGGGGGTGGGGGGGGGGAGCGTCATACAATTAAATATTTTTAAGGGAGGCGTTGTAACATAAAGTTTGGAAACCACTGGCCTAAAGTAAGACTCATTCTAGAAAATTATACTATGTGTAAAACCCAAAGGCGGATCCAGGGAAGTTTTTCAGGGTTTTAATTTTTTTCTGACTAGACGCGAAGCTCACCGAAGGCGATAGCATTATTAATTATTTTATTTATTAAGATTGGATTAGGGGTTGAAAAATTGAAAAAAAATTGTTTTTTAAATTTATTTTAGCTAAATCGAAGCCAAATAAATAGAAAACATTCAAAAAATAGCGTTGAATATTATTTTGATTAGGGGTGATGTAGGGTTGATTATTCAAGAAAGGCCTAGGAATATTCCAAATCACTTGTTGACATTATTTTCCATCTCTAAATATAGTTAGATTAGAGCAAAAGGTATTTTTTTACTTTTAATAAAAAGGGAATTGCTATGTCCATCTATTTATTCCTATACAGAGAGAGAGAGTCGAGTTCTCGTTCAGTCGAGTGTGTGGCCTGGCGACAGGCGCCGGCCTGCTTGCTCGCTTTTTTATTAGTTTTTGTGTTTAAAGTGAATCAAAGTGAATAATGAATATAGTGTAACCCACCCTGACCACTCCGTCAGCCAACACACCCTCTTGAGTGTCTTATTAAAGGTAATTATTATGCATTTTATCGTTGAAAAAAAAAAATAAATAATAATAATAATAATGATTGAAACTAATAATTTGACTGCGAAAAACGATTCTTTTGAATATGAAATTAAATATTTTGTATTTCACTAAGGGTAGAAGGAGAATATAAGCTGTTGAAAGGGGGAGGGGGAGTGTAGGTGAAAATAAGATTTGAGAAAAATATTTTTCTTCAGGAATGAAAGTTAGAAGAAAACGCAATCAGAATTTTTCTTTAAAAATATATTCTAACAGCTGACGTTTCGGCTTTGGTCAAAGCCATCCTCGGAGCTGTTAGTGGTCATCCGAGGATGGCTTTGACCAAGGCCGAAACGTCAGCTGTTAAGATTTTTTTAAACATTTTTAATGGAAAAAATTCTGGTTGCGTTTTCTTCTAACTTTCATTCCTGATACAAATCCCACCAGTCATAAAATACCCTTATACCAGTGTTTTCTAAACTGTGAGGCGCGCCTCCCTAGGGAGGCGCGGACTAGTCTAAGGGGAGGCGCGAATATTGGCCCCCAGGACCAATTTTCTAAATGATTGCTAGTTTTAATATAAATAAGAATAAATAAAAAAAATATTTTTATATAAATTTATATTTTAGAGCATTAAAAATTTTTGTTTTTGTATTGTTTTATAAAATGGGGGGGGGGGAGGCGCCATAAGATTAATTATTTATAAGGGAGGCATGGTAACATAAAGTTTGGAAACCACTGCTTTAGAGAGTCCAATCTTTTACATACTTTTTAATACCCATATTTTAACTAATTTACAAAAGGTTCATAAGGAAAGGCATATCTTACAATTTACTCCTGTCACCTGAGAGGGAAAATTAGAAACTTTATTATCTTTTTTTTTATAATTAAAAACACTCACACTTTTTTTCCACTCACACTCACATTCACACACACATGCACATAGTATTTGCGGCAACTTAGGCCATTTAAGATTTTAATCGAATCTCGTATTTATAATATATATATATTTGGGGTCCAGCCAAGAGCTTCAATTTAATATTTTACGAAATGCATCCGTGCCAAATTACTTTTAAAATGTTGCTTTGAAAAATCTGTTCTAAAATAAATCTATGAAAAGTAGAAAAAAAAGATTACCAATGAAATTAACAGGTTTATAATATTTTTAGTACCAAATACATACAATAAGGTTAATTTAAATATTTAACAATAACCGCGCCGCCCGCCTTTGGCGGGCTCTCATCACATCATGACTATAGCTTATCGTTTCTCACTTTAAAATAATATACAATAAAATTAATTCTCCCATCAAATGATTAAATTTACACTCCAATTGAAATTTCTCAATTTGTTAAGATCATCTAAACAACAACTTTTTTTTGTTTTCGTTCAACAAAAGGATGAAACTTCTTCAATTTAATTATCTAAAAAAATCACTCACCCTTTGTATTTGACTCCTGATCTCATTTAGAAGCCTATAACTAATTCATCTCAATAATTAATGAAAAGAACTTAAGAAGGGCCATTTTTAATTCATCCACACATTAGTGGATTGCATCGTTATTAGTGTGAATATTAATGATCATTATCAGGAGGTCAGGGACTTGTTTGTCACGACACAGAACAACAAATTATTTAGTCATTTTTTAGTGACTAAGGGGAAAAATAATATTCTTAATTATTTTATATTTATCTTTATTTAAATTTTTTTAATCACATATTTATGATTATAGTTAAAAACTATAATTTTCATAATTAATATAAAAAAGTAAAATATCGCTATTAGTTAAATTAAATCAGATTTTGTTGAGAATTTAATTTATTAAGAAAATTTTTATTATACGGTATATCCTATATTTACCTTTTCTATTAAAATAAAAATTATTTAACAATTTTATTAACTAGGCAACTGAGATCGTCTTTTCCCAAGGTTATGCATTACTAGGTATAACTTAGGCTATATATTTTACAGGAAGGAGGCTTTTATGAAAAATTTTTTTCCATTAGAATATTGATTGAAAATTAAATGGATTTAATATTTCATTTTTAGGTGAATTTCTGGGGGCTCCCTGGTGTAGCAAGCAATAGGGTGTCGGCCTACAAATAAAATCTCAGTTCAAATCCTGGGTGTGCGGCGGGATTTTGTTCTTTAAATAAAAATATTTATTTAATGTAAACAAATTCTCAAGCAGGCACTTGATTGGAATATAGGATCTCACCACAATAGCCCCCAGGTAACTCTACGAGGAGAGGGAGTTGCTGTGACATCCCGTCCTGTGGAAGGGGCATAAATAGGATTCCCTCTCAGTGCAATGGCGGATACAAGGGGGGGGGTAAAGGGGATAATTACCCCCCTGAGATTTGAAAAAAAAAAGACTTTTTCGAAAAAAAATGTATTTTTAATGTAAAATTTTAAAAATTAATACTTAAAAATTTGATTTGTATTTATATTCTGGCAAACTAGTACAGAATGCGCCTTTAAATTACCGAAATTAAGAAATAAAAAATGTGTGCTGTGCGACCAGTCACTCCAGATTACCCCCCCCCCGAGAAACACCTCTGGATCCGCCACTGTCTCAGTGATGCATTCTTCGAAAGTAGTAGGCTACACGTCGGTGCTGATGGAGGGAGTCCCTTATCAGACTAGGACATCCTCCCTAGATTAGAAGAGGTTGGATAAAAGGAACCGGGTGGAACCAGAAATAAGGATTAGTTCACTAGCTAGAGACGAAAACAGAAGGAGGAGTTAGAGATAGAAAATAATGTAACTTCACGGGGTGCCGGTAGATGGCTACGCCCAGAGGCCGATTGGGTTTGAGGTGTGGGTCTTCGTTCACGAAAGCACCTCGGGTAAATAAACTGGGATCCCGATAGGAATTTCAAATAATAATAATATCTGGTGAATTTCTTAATAAATTTAAAGTTAGGCCCGTCAAAAATCGGTTGTTTTCCTAGCATAGAAAAACGACTGAATTTCCCGGAAAAAAATTATCAATTTCTTCTAAATTTTATGAATAATAAATATAATCCAATGGAAGTTAATACTAGTAATTTGTGAAATAAAATATGAATTTTATGTTCACAATTGAAATTATTCTCAAAGTTATATTTAAAATTCAATTTTTCTTTTCTCTAAAGCTATAATTCAGTCCAATAATGCAATTTGCTAGTTGATTTTTCTACAGATCACAACTTTTCAAAAATAAATTACTTTCTATTTTTATTGAATTTTTTTTTTTTTTTTCAAATAAAATACAGAGATAGTATAAATAACCTCTTGAAAGTGAGCTGAGCTGTAGATGAGGTAGTGGCGCGAGTTGGGAGAACAAAGTTTGCCTGTTGGGAGAGAGGGGGTCCAGGGGGAGGGGAGCTCTTTTATCCTATTAGAGGCGGTCGATTGCTCTGGATGGGTTGAAAGGAGAGTGCAGGTGGTGGGGTCCTTTGATATGATAGCTTAGCAAGGTGTGTGCTCTGCTCTACGTTAGCACCAGCTTGTGCCAATGGCAACCAGCCCCGCATTCCGAACCAGCCTGCATCGTTCTATCACTCCACTTGCTTTATTAATAAACAAAGACATTCTTCTTGATTCAAAAAATATGTTTTTACTAATGTACGTACGATACCTTAGGAGGGAGAAATTGGAATTCTAGAGAGTGAATAGAGAATTGTTCTTTATATCTTTTATGTTGGTGGCTAATTTTTTTATTTTTTTGAAAGCAAAAACTTCTAAGAATATAAAAGGTCTAGCTGTTAATGACATGATATAATCAGCACACAAATTTCTCATCCCTTCGGTAATCGAAAGTTATGTTCTGTGCTTTCAAGCCAGATTTTTTTCTGTCGAGATATATTTAGTTTCCGCCGATATATTAGAATTCATTAAGATATATAATAAAATTTATAAATATGGGAAAATAATTATATTTTTCACATATGTGTTTATTAAAGTAAAGTGGTCTTCAAACAATTTTGAGAGCAAAATGAGAATATACATTTTAAAGATCATCTAAAAATAATTAATTTTTGAATTTTAATCAAAATCGTTTGGGCGAATTCTGAGAAAATTTAAAAAAACTGAAAAAGTACATCAGTAAAGTACTAGTATTCTTTGGCCGATTTTGTTCAAGAACTTCGTGACACGTGTCAGGGGGGTGCCTAACTTAAATATAAAATTTCAACCTCTTAGCTCTTTCCGTTCTTGAGATATCACAGACACAAAGACACACAGACCATGTTGCGAAAACCACTTTTTTTGGATTCAAGGAACCTCAAAAAGTCTATATCCATCAAAATCTCGACATCGAATTTTTGATATGAATCTAATACTTTTTATCTATATATATATATTAACATATATAGAGGTAAGAGAAAGTAAAAAGAGAATCGTGTCATGGATATCATAATACAAATAGAGGGGTTGGCCATCCTTTACTGTTAGTTATGAATGTTATATCTTTTCTTTAAAATTTTTAAGAAGATTCTTTAAAATACTCTAAAATAATTCCAAGCTCCCAGTCCTCTCATGGGGGAGGGGAGGGGGGCATAGATTAGTTCTTGTTTGTTTGCTGGAAGATAGGCAACCCAAAATTCCAGTCGCTTAATTCCCATATCTCATCTTATAAGCAAGCAAAGAATTAAGTCAGAAACTGGGGGTAAATTTTTTTTTTTTTTTGATAAGCAAACGTCTGATATTTTTAATTTTTTATTTTAGAATAGGATAAGATTTGTTCAACTTTGTGAAGGAAACTTTAAGTCTTTAATTTATCTAAACAGATAGCCGATATAATTAAAAATTTCTTGCATTTTACTAAAGGACACATCTTAAGTCAGCTAGAATATTTTATTTTTATAAAACTTTTTCAAAATTCAATAACTTGAGCCTTTATGTCACTTCATTTTTTTTTTTTTTTTTTTTTTAACAAAGTGAATTTATAATTTATATTTTTACTTTCTCTTACCTATGTTTAGAGAGAGAGAAAGTATTGCGATCGCATCAAAAATTGTCAAGATTTTAATGGAAATATGATTTGAGGCTCCCTGAGCTCAAAAATGTGGGTCTAAATAAGTGTTACTACAATATTTTTCTTTTTAAATTTAAACTGATAAACATAGTTAAATTAGCATTTAATTAATAGTTAAATTAAAACAAAAAAAACAAGTGATGACATGTTTTAATATATTATTTATTGATATAAATAATTGATACTTATTTAGACATTTGTGTTATTTTCAGAAGTAAACTAACAAAGTAAGTTTAGTAATTATTAAAAAAATTCTCTACCCTTCAAGAAACAGGGTTTTCTAATTACTTAACTACAAAAACAAATTATTCCTCAAATCCTTTTTTTATTCATCACAATAATGATAATGTGATTCTAATAAAACATTCTGACTAGCTTGTAATCGACCAAAGAGAAAATTTATTGACTACTATTAAATTTTTGATTGTATGCTCAATCATTTTGATACTAGTTTTATAATCAATTTTATCTATTGAATATGTATATAAAGGTTTTAAGATTTATGTTTGAATGAAAGAACATCCTCTATCTTTGAATTAGATTTTTTTTTTTTAAATTAGAAATCTAATTTATTTCTGTTACTGTATTTAATCATATTTGAAATTTATCTTTGACACCAAAATTCTTTCTTTTTCCTATTTATTAAATATTCTGCAATATTTGATCAAGATCCCAATATATTATAATATTAGCTATAATAATTAATTAATATTAAATTAGTAAACAGTGATTCTAGATAGATAGAAAATTATGCTAAAATTAGATAAAAGTAAAAACGAACGAGGGAGATATTGACAATTTTGAAACATATCAACTCGTCTTTTTACTTTCTCTTACCTATGTATATATGTAATATATATATAGAGAGAAAGTATTGGATTCATGTCAAAAATTCGATGTCGAGATTTTGATGGATCTTCACGTTTTGAGGTCCCCTGTATCCAAAAAAGTGGTTTTCGCGACATGGTCTGTCTGTGTGTGGGTGGGTGTGTGTGTGTGTGGGTGGGTGGGTGTGTGTGTGGGTGGGTGTGTGTTCAATTTTAAGCATGAAGGAATTGAGCTACGAGGTTGAAATTTTATATTTTAGTTAAACACCCCCGGGACCGGAAAAATAAGCTTTTAATCAAATCGGCCAAAGAGTACTAGTACTTTACTGATGTACTTTTTCAGTTTTTTTCGATTTTCTCAAAATTTGCTCCAACGATTTTTTTTAAAATTCAAAAATCAATTATTTTTTAGATGCTCTTTCAAATGTATATTCTCATTTTGCGATTGAAATCTTCTGAAGACCACTTTACTCTTGTATTTCATAGGGAAGATAGGAGAAATGGTTGCCATGGTAACAAAATATAAATATTTTCCCATACTTATAAATTTTACATCTGAATTCATATGTTCCGTACTGTCATGTCGGGAACTAAATATTAGGAACCGACCGAATATTCGGTTTCGGTTACGGTTTCGGCAAGTTTCGGCCAAAAATCATGGTTTCGGCCGTAGTTTCGGTTTCGGCCAAAAGTGGCCGAACCTTTCGGCCGGCCGAAACCAGAGTCTGAAAAAATGGGATGAGACTTGCATGCAAAAAAAAAGGTCAAATAATTTGCACTTGAGGGAGAAAAATTTAGTCTCCCTAAAAAAAAGGTAAAATGATTTTCACGGGAGGGAAAAAAATTCAAAAAAAAAAAAAAAAAAAAAAAAAAGTAAAATGAAAAATTTTTATAGGAAATACAAGTTTCGGTTTCGGTTACGGTTTCGGCCGAAACTAAGGTTGAGGCCGAATATTCGGTTTCGGTTTCGGCTGAAAATCTTGTTTCGTCGGACCCTACTAAATATATGTCGACACAAAAAATCTGGTGTGACAAGCACAGAACACAACTTTCGATTACCGAAGGTAAGAGAAAGTTGTGTGCTGTGCGCCAGTCACACCAGATTTTTAATTTTTAATTTTATCTAATTATAATTAATCGAAAACTTATTTTACTTTCTGCTCTCATTGCTAGGGGCTGACTGAACCTCTCCAAGATATTATTATCCCTTTGGATAAAAAGTATTAAAAATACATATAAATTAAAGGCTGCTTCTCAACTTTTTATTAAAACATATAGTTGCCCTCGGGCTTGGAATAGTTGGTAGCGTGCCTGCCTTGTATACCAAGGGTCGAGGGTTCGAATCCCAGGCAGTCCGATAATTTTATTTAAGCCATTTGGATTCCAAAAAAAAAATTTCTTGTCAGTATAGTAAACTAAACATAGGCCTAATTGATAATCTGTGAATTTTAAATAATAGTATAGGAATTATAAATAATTGTGATATATTATTATTTATGTTCGCCAAGAATAATAATTCATAATAAGCCAGAAATCAATATCAAAAATTTATTTATTTGTTTAGCATTGAGAGGGAGGTTTAGGTATTGAAACAATTATTTGTTTTAACAATCGCCAGGGTTGTCGATGTCTGCTTTAAAATAGAGCATATTTTGCCTGAGAGACACCAAATAGCTAAATAATGTTAAAAACAAGTTTTTTAAATTCTTCCCATATCTCCGGAGCTGACAATCATGACTTTTTCATTGTAATTAATATTTATCTCTATATTATATTTATGTACTAATTGATTCGAGGAAAAAACTATAGTCTATAAATAGTAATTTCAATGTTTAAATTCTATTATTATATATAACTTTTTCGCTAAAATAGCAATACTCTTATTTTGCATGCTCACATTTAAATTTATAATAACATTTTTAACTTTTATAAATCATTATTAAACATTCAGGATTTTTTTAAATAAATAATTTCAAATTTTCAAAATTATTTGATTCTAGTTAGTTCGATTTTTAAATTAATTTACGTGTCAATTCCACCTTTCCTTTAAATTAGTGGTGTAAGAGTAAGCACATCTGTTTCGCAAATGTGCCACTCTGTTCGAGTCAAGAAGGTGTAGGCTATACAATTCTATACAATCATCTCGGAAATCTTCTAAACAATTTTTCACGATGGAGCCTCATTTAAAATCGTCCATTTACTATACTAATCAATATTTAAATTATATTAATTAAATAAATAAAGAAGATAAGCTCCCTTTTTGAGTTTCTCTTGAAAGTACTTGATTATTGAGGAGGTAAAGCTTTATCCCCAATACCTCTATCCATAGGCGTACCAGGGAGAGGGTTTGGGGGTTCAAACCCCCCCCTCCATGGGACCCAAGCCATGATTAGATATTTAAGCTCTATAATACAAATATAGGGTAAGAGAAAGTAAAATATAATAATTTACTCTAGCTAAAAAACAAAACAAAAACAAAATTTATAAATACCCTAAAATAGTCTTAAATTTTTCGAATTTTTTGAAAAAATTTTCTTGAACCCCCCACCAAAAATTTCTGGCTACGCCTATGCCTCTATCTCTGCTAATCTAAAGAAACTTCAATTAAAATTTATAAACATTTTTTTAATAAGAATATTAAATTTGTCCACGATTGTTTTCTATACTTCATCACTTAGCAGAATGGATATACACGTAGTTAAGACCTATTCTATTTTTAGGTTATGGTTTCTTCTACTTCCTATTCTTTTTTTTTACAAAATTTTTTAATTTCCAACAAACTTCTGGTGCTACTTGTAATATATTGTTAAGATATAAAAAAAATAAAAACAAGCATGATCGGAATGTCTGAACAAAAATATATAACCATGATATTTATATAAATAAAATTCTGAGATCAGTCTAATTCTTTTTCTCCCGCAATTTCGGGGTCAAGTGCCCTATGCATGATTGATTCCCTCCTCTGATTTTGATGGGAGCCACTTTTGAGGAAGAGGAACGAACAGCAAGTCACGCGAGTGCTTCTCTCCCGGTGGCCTTACAAAGAATGCATCATCTCCTTCCCTCTCCCACCTCCTCGTTTTTTTTTTCATTCCTAGTTTTGACCGTGAATTTCATCTTCCTTTTTTACTCTGATTAGACAACGAGTCTTTTCTTTCTATCTAACAAGTTTCACTTGAGTTTTTTCTCTCTCTTTCTTTTTTTCCTTCTCTCTCTCTCTCTCTCTCTTTCTCTCTCCCCTTGAAATGCGAGTTTAATTTTTTCTTTCATGTAATTTAGTAATAATTGTCTGTTATACTCCAACCTGTCGAACTTGCAACACTTTGAAATCAAAACAACAGCTGACTTTTTTTAACGCAAATTCCATTTCGGTATTAAATAAACAGCAGTAATTTATTAATTAAAAAAATAAATAAAAAGTGAAAATTAAATTCATCAAAATATCAAATGATATAAAAAAATAAAATATTTTATTATAATCTAAGTTACAGACTCAAATTATTAACATTTTTCCTCGGGGAAAGGGAGGGAGAAATTTTTATATTTATTATAATTATATCGCCTGCTGATAATCATAGGGTAAGTCCGAAATTCAACAATTCGAGAAAAGGCATTTAAAAGTTTAATAAACATATACATTTATAATAGCCGGGCAACAAATTATAATAGGCCAGAAAGAAGGGAAATATATTTTCACCACTTTGTCACTCAAAAGAGAAGACGTTTTAACAACGTTTCGTAGATTTAACTCACAAATTGAATTTTCGGACTTTCGCCACTATGGTTCTCAGCAGGCGATATATTCTGTCAGAAGGAAAACCGAACCGTTGACTCTTTGATCAAAAAAGTTGTTTGATTTTTTTAAAGTGGATCCTCTCAAATTTTTTAGTTTTTAGTCATTTTTTCGACATATGAATAAAGACTAAACAAATACATTTTCGATGCAATTGTGGTTTTCAGCTGGGAATCGTAGTTGAGGACGATAAGGAGAATAAAAACCAGCCCTCGTTTTCTCTCTCACCACTTCATTTATTTGCAAATATTTCGGCTCCTATACAGGGGCCATCCTCAGTGCATATATGAATTTTATGAGAGAGATTGTCAATCTATTAAAAAATATATTTGAGAACAATTGGGCGCATGAGCCTCGTGCCTGGACGTTCTATGCCAGTATATGAATATATTTTTAATAGATTGACAATCTCTCTCATAAAATTCATATATGCACTGAGGATGGCCTCTGTATAGGAGCCGAAATATTTGCAAATAAATGAAATGGTGAGAGAGACGAGGGCTGGTTTTATTCCCTATCGTCCTCAAATACATTTTCGTATTAACTATCAATTATTCATGCATATCAAATGGTTTCCATTTGAGGCATAAATGCATATACAGTACAACAACCCGATAATTCATATCTTCACGGGACTGACGGTCTGGTACGAATTATCGGGAATACCTATTATCGGGAGTACGAAATAAAAAAAAAAAATTAAAATATTAATGCAAAGACTGAATTGTAGAAAGAAAAAAATGTAAGAGAAGCTTAATTTCCCTCTCCTCATTTCCTTTGAGTTATAGATAACGAATGAACGAGAAAAACTTGTCTCTCTCCCACCCCTTCCTCTTGAAAACTACGAATTAACGAGCTTTTTTAAGCTGGAAATACGAATTATCGGACGTTTTAAGTGACACCGAACATAAAAATAATACGAATTACCGAGAGGAAATGTATTGTTTTTTATTTTATACCAATTATCGGAATTCCTCTGGAGAACGGCAAGTTTGTACGAATTAGCGGGAGATAAGAATAATCGTGCTACGAGTTATCGGGATTCCACTGTATTTTTTATATAGAATGTTTTTAAAATGATTTAATTAAATCTTCGTTCTGAATCCAATTCCATATACCAGTAGATGATGTCAATAATTCTAACCTGTCTGCCACTAGGCGAGAAGTTTCGATTTGTTGTCATACTTGTTATTAATAATAGTAATAAAAGACGTTTTCGATATTTATT
>JAKCPI010001858.1:0-12205 GCA_023213315.1 Euborellia annulipes | reverse complement strand
ATAAAATTTTCATCGGACTCGGAAACTCGCAACTTGAGTTTTAAAGTTGTTAAAATTTAACCTCTAACACAAGGGGGGAGTTGTTATTTAAGATTAATTTAATTCCTATTTGCTGAATATAAGTCTATATACAGTGTGTTATCAAAAATGATGACGTATCGCAGAAAATGTAACGTAACCCAAATGATTTTTCAAATTTCTATCTTTTCATTAAAACTGGCTAAAATTCTTATTTTACAATCTTTAATCAAAATTAGTTGTTTCTTAATTACTGCTACCCCGTTGAGTTTAAAATTATTCATGCAATTGAAGCTTGCAAAATCATCAAACAACATCATATCAAACTTGCTACTAAAAATATTACTTAATCATATCTCTTCGCACCTACTGAAGAAGCTTCAATACCAAGCACTTGCCAATAGAAATTGAAGTCTTTAGAAAATATAATTCCACTTGTTTTGTGGTGAACATTGGGGAAAGATCTCCGGAATATTTTCATAATAATAAGATTATAGGAGGAGGCGAATAAATGTAGTATAATGTCAGGATTTCATGAGAGGATGTCGCACAAATAGACAACCATGAGCCAAATTTTGTACAAATATTATCCTAAACCAAACTCACTACATTAAGTAAACATTTTTGGCATAAGTTTACTTTATTTAAAATAAATAACAAATTTAGCTTTTGTATTATTATATTGCTTATTTAAACGACTTTTAAATACAGTAAGCTATTTTCAAATTTTTTGACGAAGATATAAATATTTATTTGGATATAAGGTTACTACAAAAATTTGAGATAGAAAAGGTTGAAATTTTAATGAAAATATTCGAGAGCAGGCGATGCTTAAACTGTGGCCTGTGTCTTACCGAAGGGTAAGAGAAAGTTGTCTGCTGTCACACCAAATTTTTATCTATTTCATATTCAAAAATCAAGCTTAAAGAGTGACATAAAATGCTTACAGTTAGAAAGGGGTCCGTGAGAAGAAAAAAATCTTCAATAGGGAGTCCGCTAATTACACAAGTTTAAGAACCCTGTCCTAGAGCAAAAATCAACCCATATAATCTCATATCACATTCACCATTTATTTACTCTAAATGTTTGTACTCATCTCAAACCCATATACCTCTGATATCATTCATTTTTCTAGTACTGTACCTTAGATACTAATTGTATCTTGCTTACATCAGATAAAAATATTTGACAGAAATTTCATATCCATAGTACCATCTTTATATTTAGAACAAGTGATATGTTTACGGCTCTTAATTTGGAGGACCCTAAGTCAAAAGAAGGAAGTATATCAATTAATAGCTAATGAATGATTGCATCGATTACATTCCGTGTTGAGTGGGTGGTGGGAGGAGATCTGAGTTCTCGCTTAACTATCACTGACCTAGTTGCAAGCGACTACCGAGTAGGAGGGCCAACGACCGGCCAGGGAGTGCGACAGAGACAGAGGGATACGAATGCAGTGGGAGAGAGTGAGAGCGAAAATTTACGAATCTATGATCATGGAAAACAGAAGTGAATTGTCAAAAACCTAATATTTTAATTCTATCGTAAAAATATTATTATGAGCAACTGTTTTTTGGCATTGCCCAGTTTCTGATAAGACTGGATACTTTTATCCGAGAAGGGGAATTTAAATCTATTTTACAGGCTCTGGCCTGTAGCCATTCAGCCACCCAATTTTAATTTAAATCTTAATTTAAGATTAGCTGCTTTATTATATTACTATTCGCCTTCTCATATTATAAAAACTGTTCTCTCTGCTCATTCCAAAAATTTTATTCCCATTCCAATTGTGAAGGGGCTTCCACCATTCTAATTCAAATCAACCACACCTGGTCTCACCAAGATTTTCAATTTAATCCTTACAAGAAATGAAAAGCTCTGATCTTTTTTATATTCAAAAGCCTAAATATTATAAACAGAATCGTCAAAAGATGGACATTTCTATTTCATTATAGATTCTGGTAGAGTAGAGTTTAATTCTGAAATAGCTTACTCGATTAAATTATAACTATTTTTTTTTATGGTCTTAATAGAGAGTTAATATGAAATGCAGGTTTAAAAATGTCGCTCTTGTGTCTCACTAAGTATACTTAACAAATTTATATAAGTTTTCCCGCTGTTCGATAAGTGGTTTTAATTGGTGCAGCCAAGTGAGCGGATTATCTGGGTCAGGGCCGATAAAAGAATGCTGTTGAACTTTTATTTATAGATATCAATGAATTATAAATTTAATTAAATATATAAATTTCCTAATAAATAAATCTCGCGATTTAATTTCCAGAAGAATTCTACTGAAGGTCTCTGAGTTTCTGGCTTTACAAAATAACTGGTGTGACAGAACCTTTATTTCTATTATCTAAATAGATAAAAGAAAGCTATGTGTGGTATAGTTATTCACCTCCGATATTTTTACTTCCATCCTCAAAAATTCTTTGTTTTCCTTTTTTTTCATTTCCACTCTCGGCTGCTGAGGCCACTTAGAGGTTTTGAATATTTACATATGTCTTTAATTGATCTCTACCGAAAGCTACCAGGGATGTTCAAAACGCTGATTCCTCGGGGGTAAATAACACCCCTGCAGACCCCGCAATGGGGGGGAGGGGGCGCAGCGGGTCAAGGGGCGCAGAGACCCTGGCGCATAAAAAATATATAAAAGAATTTTCAAAAGTATTAAGAGCTATTTTTGATTCAAAAAATGAATTCAGTTTTGACCCATCAGGCCTAGTTTTATAAATTTTAATAGAAAATTTGCTCTGAAGCGGCTCTAATTTTGAGTTTTCAATATTTTTTCAAGGCGTCCCCTTTTAAAATACATAGAAATATTCTAGTTTCAGTACAATCTGAGGTGATCTAGTCTTGTGAAACACGGCTAAAAGTTTAGAAAAATCAAATTTTTTCAGTTTTTAACTTTGGACGCCCCTAATGATCATCTAAAAAGCTAGGGGAGTCAGTGGGGTCATTTCAATTTTTCCTTGGAGGGGGCAAATTTATATACACGGCTTATATACACGTAGATATACGATATTTTGAAATATTTCATTTAGAAAAATTAAATTTAAAAAAATCAGAACTCTTGGGGGGGGGGGGCAAAAGCCCCTCTGCCCCTCCCCCAAATGCCAAATAATGTATAAAATCAAAATGGCCTAAAATGTCAAAAAGATTTTAAAAATTTTTTTTAAAGAGTTCCATTTTTTTTGTAATTAAAATTAATTCTTTAAACAAATTTTATTTTTTACGCGACGGGGGGGGGGGGGTATGACGAAATTCATTTATTTGTTCCATTTAAAACATCTTAAAAACTTAACATAGTTACAAAGAACAGTCTGAGTAATTTAACTCTTAATATTAAGGTCAGTTCATTATTTTTATGACTAAAACATAAAAATTCACTCTCGTAATAAAGATTTTACTCACATTTTAACAAAATCAAAACATCGTTTTTGTTTTGATATCTAAATTCTAATGAAACGAGAGACGGAAGGATTCTTTTTTTCCCCCTCATTTTATCGTTTTTAGTTTAAACGACCTTAGCGTTTCACGTTTTCTTTCCTCTTCGGGTCGAGGGTCGATTGTTTTTTATCGACCCTTCCCCCTCAGGAGGCCACTGACCACAAACTGACCCACTTTATGTGCCTCAATTGGGAAGGTTTTCATTCAGGTCGTTGATTTGTATGCAAAATGTCTCCCTACCGGCCACTTTCAGTTTTTAATGAATTCGTCATCATTATCGCTAAATCTTTTTTTATTTATATTTATTTTTTAATTAGCATTATGGTAAATAAAGGATGATTCAATTTCTATGTTTAAAAATTTGTTTAGAACGACAAATTTGAATAAGGAATTGATTCCAAAAAGAAAAGGACACCAACTAACTAGCTTTTTAAATAAAATTGTATAATATCACTATATTTCATAAGTTTCAAACTTCTTGATTATTAAATACAAATAATTTATTGCATTGTTTAACAAGGAAGAATTGCAATTGATTAGGGAAACGAACTTTCTAGGTTCGTGGCATTTTGTCTTTTTTCTACGTAGACGCGATAATTCATATTTTAAATTTTAAAAAGATTTTTATTGATATATATATATATATTTTTTTTTTAAGGCTTTTTAGACTTCTTTCTTATTTAGTCCTAGACAATAGAATTTAAATAAAATTTTAGATCCCAAGATGTTATGTTTATACATATGTTTAAACTTAAATAAAACTATATTTTGCCTAAGTAAATTTAATTATTGCGAATTTTATAATCCCACACCTTAAGGCAGGGTGTCTTAGCGAATAACTAATGAAAATTTTATAATCCCACACCTTAAGGCAGGGTGTCTTAGCGAATAACTAATGAAAATATAAAGAAAAGGCTGGAGATCCTGGGTTCGATTCCCCGGGTGCCATGGGGCGCTTGGCCTCACCAGCAAAAAACATAGTCTTGTTAAATAAATATAAATAATAAAATTGAAATAAATTATAAGTATCTACTAATAAAAACTTATTCACCTTATCACCATATCAAAAGTAACTTTTTTCTGAATTTATCAATATTTCGCCCTCATATATAAATTTATATTTTCATTATCTAGGAAGAGGAGGCGGATTATAAACATTTTACAGAATTAAATTTCATTTAAAAACATTTAATTTAAATTAATTTTTATCGGGATGAAATCATTCTTGGAATAAGAAGTGAGATCTTTACAACTAAAATAAGTTTAGAAAAAACAAATATTTTTCATCTTAAAAAAGAGCCCTCGAATGGTTAGACTTTATGGCACTCATTTTCTTAAATCTGCTTCTCTTACCATCATCTATAATTTACATTTAAAACATTCCATCTAATATTATTATTTATTTATTCAGCTATATTTTCTATAACTCGTCGTTTATTTTTATTTTAAACTTAATTTTTTGTTTTTGACTCGTCTATTTCTGTGTTCAAGCAGCAGGGTCGTTGGCATAATTAATCCATCCTCTTTTTAAGCAAATATTTTCCCCCGTAGGGAACAAGGCAAGTTTAGGCAAAGGCGAGGCCTAAAATTAGCCAAGGCAAATCGAAGAGAGGAGAAGAGATCGAATTCGATATTCTCGAGGAAGCAGTGAGTGACCTAGCCGCTAGTAAAAATACCAATCTGGTCATTTTGGGGGTCCCAGTGTCAACGATCGCAGGTTTCAGGGCAGAGGGGGACAGAGGAGAGACACGAGGGCAGATTTATACTCTGCTGGTTCATCAGCCTTTCTTTCATTTTCATTTCACTGATCAAATTTTGTTTATTAAATTCTTTAGGTAATAAATAATTACAAAGTTATTTCTTCTATTTACTTAACTAATTGAAACAAATGTTTTAAATCAAAGTTTTTCAAATGAAAAACATCTTTCTTTCACTAACAAGTTAAAATTGCTTTATTTGCCTGATCAAAAAAAAAAAAAAAACTTATTATGTAATTATTATTAGTAAATCATTAAAATCAATAATGATACTATTCATATTTATTTACAATGCAGTGCATGAATTACTACATATTAGGGGTTGATGATCACGAGTAATCCAAGGGAGGCAAGTCCACTCCTCCCAGTTTTCACTCTTTTTCCCTATTATTAACAGATTCACTTTCCTTGTCGCAACTACTTTTGACATATAATTATATAGTACTAGTCGCAAAACCCGCCTTCGGAGTGCAAGTTTTTCGCCAATTTAGGATATTTCTTTCAATGCAAGAGTTAAAATGTTAAGAAAGGACCTTGAATAATATGACTGTTTGAAGGGACAGTCTTATGCGTACTCTCTTCGTTTTTCAACTACTACCTAGCCCCGCCTACAGTGCATAGTCGTATAATCAAAAAGCTGTTTCACAGAGCAACTAACTGCTTCTCTTATTTCCGAGCCAACTCGATTTTGTGTTCCCATATTGAAGAAATTTGATTATAATTAATTTTCCAAAATATTTAAGAGATTCAGATAATTATTACGTTACTTCCTCGTCCATGTACTATATGTGTACAAATCGATTCTTTGAAAATTGTGAATTTCTATAAAACATATAGGGGAGAGGGGGGGGACATTGGGACACGAGGCACATTGGGACATTCGAATTTTAGCGCTACTAAATGTAAAGTTAGATTGTACTCTTTGATCATTAGGGTGCATTTAGTACCCATTTTATTATAGAAAAATTTTAACAGCGTCAAGCTACGCCATAGCTAGTTACACGTTGCTACATCATAGTTGTCCTGCGTTGTAAAAAAAATCGGAAATCGTTTGAGGTCGATTATTTTCCATATGAACGTTTGAATTAAGACAGTTGAAATATTAGAGATAAGTGGACTTGTTTATTCTTACTATGTCGGCATATGCAGATGTAATTGTTTATTTTAGCTATTTGTATAGCCTCATTTTGTTTATAAACATGATTGAGGTAGATTGGGACATCTAGCGAGAGGCACATGTGGACACTAATAAATACGAAATTATATATAATATTTAAGATATTATATTGTGGACAGGGCCGCAGACAGACTTGACGGGCCCCGGGGCTACTTACCAAAATATACCAAAATAATGTGGTACTTTATTTGAAACTTCTCGCGTATTAATCTAATTTCAAAAGACTTTCTGATGAGCTAGAGGTGGGAAATTTGATATTTAAGGGTCATTTTTGATGACGCTAATCATCAGTTGGGTTTTACCAAAATATACCAAACTAATGTGGTACTTTATTTGATGCCTCACGCTTCCTTAATACTCTATAATAATAAAAAAGACTAAAAAGTTTAAAATAAAAATATAATAAAAAAAAACTTTTTAAAAAAAATGCTTTTATTTAAATCGAACTAAAAAGAGATAAATAATTTAATTGTTCTTGTTAAAATTGTTGAATATTTATAACTTAAAATAAAAGCGTGGGGCGCTCATTAATAGCTTAAGGAATTGTCTATAGCCTCGGAATAACTTCGAAGCGCCCCACGCTTTTATTTTAAGTTATAAATATTCAACAATTTTAACAAGAACAATTGAATTAAATTATTTATCGCTCTTTAGTTCGATTTAAATAAAAGCATTTTTTTTTAAAAGTTTTTTTTTATTATATTTTTATTAGCTATCCTGAGTCGTGAAAAAGATTGATTTGAGATTAAAAGGCCCGGGCCCCCTGAGGAAAAAAAATTCCAGAAAATGATTTTTTTTTTAATTGAAATTTTAACCATGAAAATTATTTTTTATTAGAATTTTAAGGTGGGAGCTCAATGGGCCCGGGCCCGGGTATATAGCCACCCCCTTGCCTCCCCTGTCTGCGGTCCTGATTGTGGAATATATCCGACCTGATATATTGATTGATATTGTAATCTTACTAATTGATTTTAATTTGTATTTTTTTTTCTCTTTTTTTAAGTGAATCGTTTATTTCAGAAACCACCTAAGCGACAAAATTTTCAAATCATGTGTTTTTGGTGCTACTGTACAATTACTACAACAGCTAAGCAGTGGCGTAGTGAGCTTAACGCGCGCCCGGGGCACAATACCTTTTAAGCGCCCCCCCCCCATTCGAAAACCATATAATATTATATGTAGAATATACAAAATTATTATGGGGGCGGTATAACTCGCCGAAAATTTTCTCGCCCAAAGCAAAATCTCGCCTAAAACAAACTCGCCGAAAATCCGGAAAGTTCCAAAATAAAATATTTTAAAAATCTGGTGTGACTGTCCCACCAGATTTTTGTGTCGACATACGTATATATAGTTTCCGCCGATATATTAGAAGATGAAATGAAATTTATAAGCAGGGCTCGGGCCCTCGGGCTTGGTCTAGTGGCTAGAGTGCTGGCCTTCTAAACCAAGGGTCAGGGGTTAGGACCCCTGGCAGTCCGATGATTTTATCTAAGCCATTTGGATACCAAATGGCTTAAATAAGAATGGCTGGACCCCAAATATATATATTATTAATTAATATAACCGTTATCGTCAAAGTCTTATATGGCCTAAGTTGACGAAACGACTGTGTGCATGTGTGTGTGAGTGTGAGTGTTTTTTTTTTTAAAAAAAAGTACTAATAAAACCTCAAATTATGCATTTAAAAAGGCCGAAATATAAATAAATAAATCTATTACGACCCGCTTCAAAAATCAAAAATATTCTGTGAGTGTATGTGTTCAATTTTAAGCATGAAGGAATTGAGCTAGGAAGATGAAATTTTATATTTAAGTTAGGCGCCGCCCTAGGGCGTAAAATAAGCTTTTAATTAAAATCGGCCAAAGAATTTCGATGTACTTTTTCAGTTTTTTTCGATTTTCTCAAAATTCGTTCCAAAGATTTTGATTAAAATTCAAAAATCAATTATTTTTTAGATGTTCCTTAAAATGTATATTCTGCCCGGGAGCCGTGGCTCAGTGGGAAGACATTAGCTTCTCGCACCGGAGTCCCGGGTTCGCTTCCCATCCCAAGCGAGAAAAATTTATTTCATTTGATTTGACTACAAATCATTTGAAATAAATAGGGATGGGGTCTAAAATGGCCTTAGATGCCGAGAAGGACCTTAAAAAAAAAAAAAAAAAAAAAAAAAAAAAAATGTATATTCTCATTTTGCTTTGAAATCTTATGAAGACCACTTAACCCTTTTAGTTCATAAGAAAGATTGAAGCCAGGAATATAAATAGATATTTTCCCATATTTATAAATTTCAAAACATCGTCTAATACAGTGGTTTCCAAACTTTATGTTACCACGCCTCCCTTAAAAATAATTAATCTTATGACGCCCCCCCCCATTTTTAAAATATTTTATTTATTCATATTTATATTAAAACTAGCAATCATTTGGAAAATTGGTTCTGGGGGCCAATATTCGCGCCTCTCCTTAGACTAGACCGCGTCTCCCTAGGGAGGTGAGCCTCACAGTTTGGAAAAAGCTGGTATAAGGGTATTTTATGGCTGGTGGAATTTGTATCAAGAATGAAAGTTAGAAGAAAACGCAACCAGAATTTTTCTTTAAAAATAGTATATTTTAACAGCTTACTTTTCGGCCTTGGTAAAAGCCATCCTCGCATGGCCACTAACAGCTCAGAGGATGGCTTTGACCAAAGCCGAAATGCCAGCTGTTAAAATATATTTTTAAAGAAAACATTTCGGTTGCGTTTTCTTCTAACTTTCATTCCTAAAGAAAAATATTTTTCTCAAATCTTATTTTCACCCCCTAGGGGGGTGTTTAATTTAAATATAAAATTTCAACCTCCTAGTTCAATTCCTTCATGTTTTAAATTGAACCCAAACAGACACACAGACAGACCATGTCGTGAAAACCACTTTTTTGGATTCAAGGGATCTCAGAACGTGTATATCCATCAAAATCTCGACATCGAATTTTTGACATGAATCCAATACTTTCTCTCTATATATGTATATTAACTTATACATATGGGTAAGAGAAAGTAAAAATTCAAATCCGAATTGAGATTAGTCCTATATACAAAAAGATGCGATAACTCACCCCAGGAAAATTTTAAGTGGACTAATCATATCTTACTTTTCTACCTAATGAAAAAAATCCCTACAAAATTCTGCAAGGGATTCGATGGGTTCCTAAGTTACCAAGTGTTATTATTATCTGTTTATGAGAGTTTCGAAATCTTCAAAAATTAATTCCGCCCCAGTAATAAGAAATTTTAGAATGACATTAAAATGTTTCTATCCTACTATACTATTTGCTAAATATTGAATATAATTTAATTTTTTTTTTAACTCAAACGGAATGCACTTATTTTTTAGTAAAACTATTAAAAAACATTAATATCTTTGTGCATTATAGGGGATGGGGCATTAACCCCCTGGTTAATGCGCACTGTGCTGGTCACACCAGATTTTTTGTGTCGAGATATATTTAGTTTCCGATAGCACCTTAGTTTCAAACTTGCATTTTAAATGTTGACTGCTTCAAATAAACTATGGTTATTTTTCAAAATTTTAATCTCATATTTGGACATTTTATACTCAATATAGAATCGTAAATAAATACAAAATTTCATAAGAATTGGAAAAAAAAATTTTAAATGCGTAAAAAGTTCCAAAGGGGACCCCCTTTTGAATCGAAATTAACATACAAATCCCTATAGGAAATTAACATTGTTTCTATGCGAAGATAAGGTGGAAAGGGAATTTAAAAAGAGTAGAGAGAGACGATAATGTTTGCAAGTGGGAGAGATATATATATATGTTTTCTTTGAAACAATTAAAACAGAAATAAAAAAAATAAATGGGAATTTAAATAATAATTGATTTTTAATCTAATAAAAAGAAAAAGATTTAAATTCCGTTACCATGGCAACCAGTTCTCTCTTTCCTATGAAGAACAAGAGTAAAGTGGTCTTCAGAAGATTTCAACGGCAAAATGAGAATATACATTTTAAAGAGCATCTAAAAAATAGTTAATTTATGAATTTTAAAAAAAATCCTTGGAGGGAATTTTGAGAAAATCGAAAAAAACTGAAAAAGTACATCAGTAAAGTACTAGTACTTTTTGGCCGATTTTGTTCAAAAGCTTATTTTGAGATTCTTCAAAGGTACCTAAGTTAAATATAAAATTTCAATCCGGTAGCTCAATTCCTTCATGCTAAAAATCTGTCCACACATACAGACACACGCACACACACACACACACACACACACACACACACACACACATACATACACACAGACCAATTTGCGGGACCCACTTTTTTGGACTCAGGGGACCTCAAAACATGTATATCCATCAAAATCTCGACATCGAATTTTTGACATGATCGCAATACTTTCTCTCCTATATATTTCATATATAGGCTAAGAGAAAGTAAAAACATTTTTTTCAATTTTTCAACCCCTAATCCATTTTTTTTTTTTTTTTTTAACAACTCTCACATTAACACACTTATTCACACAGTCTTTTCGGCAACTTAGGCCTTATAAGACTTTTTACGATAACCGTTATTAATAATATATATATTATTAATATTTTTTTTTTTATATTATTTTGATATATCGTCGTCGCCTGCAACACGTAGAGGCCTATCTCAATTTCTATCATTTTTCAGGAGAGCTTTTTATAGTTCGTGTTGTTATATTAAATGTATAGATACGCAAAACCAAAAATCCTAAATAATACGAAAAAACATGGAAATACAGATTCGTCACTTTGTGATAATGTAAAGAACGCCAGGACACGGCCATACCCGTGTATCTCAATTTTTAATTTTTTGAGATACGTCACTACGTGATGCAAGCGACGATATGTATATTTTGTAAAAATTTTAGCCCAATGGCAGTTGGCTAGACGGACAGATGAAAAAAAAGATTATTTATATGTTGGGGTCCAGGCATTCTTATTTAAGCCATTTGAAATCAAATCGTAATAAATAAAATCCGCCTTTGGGTTTTACACATAGGATAATTTTCTAGAATGAGTCTTACTTTAGGCCAGTGGTTTCCAAACTTTGTTACAACGCCTCCATTAAAAATATTTAATCGTATGACGCCCCCTACCCCCCACATTTAATAAAATAATACAAAAACAAAAATTTTTAATACTAAAAAATATAAATTTATATAAAAATATTTTTTTTATTTATTCATATTTTTTAATTAGGGAAAACCTCCGTCCCAGAATCTTCTAAATTTAATTATTTTATTTATAAAACTAGCAATCATTTGGAGAAATTGATCTTGGTGGCCAATATTCGCGCCTCCCCTTAGAGTAGCCCGCGCCTCCTGGGGAGGCGCGCCTCCACAGTTTGGAAAACTCTAGTCTAATATATCGACGCTTTATATACGTATGACGACACAAAAAATCTGGTGTGACAAGTACAGTAACAAAACTTATTGCAGACAGAAGCTTTCTCGCTGTGCGACAGTCACACCAGATTTTTAAAAATATTTTATTTTTGGAACTTTTCAGTTTTCGGCACATTTTTTTTCGGCGATTTTTTTTTTCGTCGAGATTTGCTTTAGGCTAGAAAATTTTCGGTGCGCTTTTTTTTCGGCGACTTTTTTCGCCAACTTTTTTTGGCGAGAATTATTATATTACACTGGCACTACCATTTTAAAATATATTTTCCAGAAATCATTTATAATAAAAAATAAAAATTATCCAGCAATTTTTTTTTGTTTTGCGGACCATTTGGGCCCCTTTGTGAGCGGCGCCCGGGGCATCATGACCCCCT
>JAKCPI010001856.1:0-72840 GCA_023213315.1 Euborellia annulipes | reverse complement strand
GCGGATTCAAAGGATTTTTTCGCGATAGGGGGAGAGAATTTGATCACCCCCTAGCACCCCCCACCTTGTATTTGCTCTATTGTACAGTATATAAAAAAACCCCTTTGCAGTCCCAGAAATAAGGAAGCCCCCTGTCGAAGAAGGAGAGTTTACTTTCACCATTTATTTATATAATGGATATCCCAATTATTTAAATAGTGGAATTTGAACTAACATTCTTTGAGTTTTAAGGAATTTTTTGAGCCCTACACATGCTCATTGGATTTATTTCTCCTTTTTTATCTTCTTTTGGTTCTTGAAATATTTTGTTCACAGACAGACCATGTCGCGAAAACCACTTTTTTGGATTCAGGGGACCTTTAAAACGTGTATACCCATCAAAATCTCGACATGAATTCAATACTTTCTCTATATATATATTATTACATATTTATACATAGGTAAGAGAAAGCAAAAAATTAAAATTATTTTAATAGATTCACTTTTAAATTTTAGCGGCAAAATCTTTCTTAAAATTCTATTTAAATTTCTAAATATTTTTTACTTTTGATAATTAAAATATGTGTCTATTAAAAATTATAATGTCAAAATAAATTAATTAATTTTTTTCCATATTTTTGCAAAAAATAATAACAAAGTTGACAGACATGACATGAAGCAAACAACAACAAACGATTGGATGACGTTTAGAATCACCACGGTCTAGTAATTGTAAATAAATTCTCTTTTAGAATTGGTTCATTTTTCATTTTATTAAAATAAATTTTATTTTTTGCTTACAGATCCTTTTACTGAATTATTGGCAATTTTTTTTATAAAAATGAGTTATACGGAGAGACACGAAAATATTTCAAAAGAAGATTGGATAACTCGATTAGAAGGGTCACATCTTCAAAGAACTGACATGAATAAGCTAATTATGAATTATTTGGTTACAGGTTATTAAAAAAAATCATTTATTTTAATATAATTTTAACTCCTAATTCAAAAAATTATAACAATATAAATATTTTGTTTATTGAAATAATATATTTTCACATAATAAAAATTATTACGTATTTAGAAAGATCCTAATATAATTGTTATTTATTAATATCATGAACTTTATTTACTTTAACTCAACTAAATAATAAAAAATGAATTTGATATTTAAAAAAAAAAAATACTCACACTTTTGTTAAAAAAAAATAGTTCAATAAACTCAACATTTATTTTGTTATTAACGCAAATTCAGTATATTATATATTTATAAAGGAGGTGACAAAATGTTAAGTACATTGCTATTTTTATAATGACAAAATAACACCAATATACTTACTAAGCTTTTCTGCCATATGTGTCCTCATTAATATCCCTCAAGGACCACATGAAATACTTTTGTTCAATAATGCATTTCTTGATCATTTCAAATTTAATAAACAAAATTCCATGAGCTATTTTTAGATGAATTCCTAGATGACCTCCATCTATCTGACTAGTCTCAGGGTCTTTCATCTTCAAAAGATTAGACATAATTTGGATTTTTGTCCGTTATCAAGCTGAAAAAAGTGAAATTTGCATAATGACCAATTTTCAATTCATCTTCATTGCCACGTCCTTTAATAAAATAACTCAAAAACATTTGATAACTACCCTTGTCGCATTTCTCTCCCCCCAAGTTGCCTTCTTTATAAATATTCTATATATACAAGAACGGCTGGAGGCCGTATGCCAACGCTCTTAAATAAATAATATATATATATGTATAAAGATGATAATGGAATCCGTTTCATGTAGAAGGCTTTAAAGAAGCGGCTGAAAAATTCCAACAAGAATCAGGAATTACCCCAACGGTGGATTTAAACAGCTTAGATGAACGAATTCGCATTCGTGATGCAATACAAAATAGTCGAATCCAAGAAGCCACGAGTCTTGTTAATCAGCTTCATCCAGAATTGTTAGATAATGATCGGTATCTTCACTTCCATCTCCAAGTATTAATTATTTAATTTATAAAATTTATTTTTTTTAAATATTGACTAAATTTTTTTATTTAATTTCTAGCAACTTCATCTAATTGAACTTATTCGAAATGGAATGATAGAAGATGCAATTCATTTCGCACAAAATCAATTATCTGAAGCCGGCGAGTCTGATCCTACTGTTTTAAGTGAATTAGAGAGAACATTAGCTTTATTAGCCTTTGAAGATCCAATGAATAGTCCATTTAGTGATCTTCTCCATCCAACACATAGACAAAAGGCAAATTATTTTTATAATTTTTCTTTTTTCTTTTTTCTTCGATATGATTAATGTATATTTTTATTTTGTATAAAAATATATAAATAGACCTGTATCTTTTTATTTGGCAAATATTCTGAAGCACATATCTTCGTCAGTATCGTTAAGCCTAGTAAACACCTAGCGATTTTGTCGCGCGACAAGTCTCTGGGAAGTCGTGCAACATTTTTTTCGTGTCGCGAGACAAAAGTCGCTTGATTTTTATCTCCCATTCGAAATGGGATACAAGAGACAAAAGTCGCGCAACATGATTGGTGTGGACGTGTCGCGAGACACACCGCAGTTATTTCTTATTATTTGAAACTTATTTGAGGGGTGAGTATATTTTTTGGCCTCGGAGCATTATTTCTCCCTCTAGCCAGAGGTCCTGGGGTATATTATTACTTTGTTAAAATTAAAGTTGAGAAATAAATTATTTTTTATTAAAGGGCTAGATGACTAGAAATATTTGCCAAATAAAAGGAGGGTAGGTTGAGCGTTTGGATCTGCTGGTTTTACTTCTGCATACATTTAGTATTCCAGCCTCAAATATTATTGATTTCTTTAAGAATTCTTGCTGTGTAGACATTAATTTTAATTGATTAAAGGAATCATGATGTCACAGCGAACTCTTGATGGAGGTGATTAATTATTTTTAATTTAATAATTTTATTTTTATTTATTTATTTATTATATTAAAAATATTTAATTTATATATCTACGCTCTCAGTAGAAAAGTGTCCAACTCTACTTTTTTTCGAAAATCATTTTTTTTGTATTTTCTGTTGAAAAATATTATTCTTCTGGGTAAGAACTTAATTCAAATTTTTCAGTTCGAAAAGTTGCAGCACGAAAAGTGTTTAACAGTGACTCTGACAATGACAATGAAATGTTTTTTGGCTCTCCTGAAAAATAAACAAAAATGGAATTAGGCACTTTGCTAATTAGAACGTCGATATATATTATATAAATTTATCTATATATATATTTAGACTTACCTTCATCAAGAGTCCGCTGTGACATCCTGATTCATTCAATCAATTTAAAATTATTTATTTAGGTATTTAGTAAATTTATAAAAAGACATGCACGAAGTGAAATTCCACAAGTTTAGAAACTCAATCCGTTGGGTTTCTAGAATTTTGAAAGAAATAAAATAAAATAAACCTCGTGACACTTATTACAGAGGCATAATATATCTCAAAAAAATAAACTTTTTTAAGAAAATACTTTTTTTTTAACGCAGAAAAAGAAATAGATGCAGCCAGGAAAAAAATTTATATTTTGGTCGACTTTTGAGGTGCAAGATGTGCTGCTCTTCCTCGGAACCAATAATTTTCAACATTTAAGCGTTTTTTTTACAGAAATTATTGTTCTCGAAGAACGGCACAATTTGCATCCCAAAATAGGCAAAGAAAAAAAAAATTGATAATTTCATCATATCATTTCAAAAAATTTTAATTATTGTTGTTATTTTTTAGGTGGCAAGTGAACTAAATGCTGCTATTCTTAAAATGGAAAATCGAGAAACTTCGACCCCAAAATTATGTAATGTTCTTAAATTAATCCTATGGGCGCAAGAAGAATTAGATAAGAAAAAGATTAAATACCCAAAAATGACAAATTTAGCTACAGCTTTTATTGAAAATCCCAAATAACAATTTTTCAAAAACTAACGAAATTTAATTATATTACTTTAATTCCTCCTATTATTTAATAATTATCAATAATTCAAAACTTGTTAATTTAACTACCGATTATTATATTTTCAAAACTTGAATCTTTATTTTATTATTTTTTTTTTTTTTTTCAAAAAAAAACCTTATAGATGGGTATTTTTTTGCAATAAATAATAATTTTAATTGTAGTAAAAAATAATGTAATTTTTTATTTAAATAATTTTATTAAATATTTATTTTCCTAATGTTTTAAAATAATTAGTAAATAAATTAATAAATATATATTTTTTTAAATTATCATTTCCACTTGACACCTTTATATAAATAAAGATAAGTATCATTTTTAATATTAATGTACCAGTACATTTATTTAATTAGAATTTTCAAGAATTCAATTTTAATTAGGGCGCGTGAATCTTGAATTGATTTTTCGGAAATATTGCGTCATCTGATTTAATATTATTTTTTTACCTGTTTTTCCCCTTCTATCTGACTCACATCCTATCAAAGTGGACAGATTATTTTTTTTTAGATAAGAGATAATTATATAAATAGTGAATCAAGTTTGTAATTTTCATTATCAATCAAAATATTGAGGTGTTAGCTACCTTAGCATCATGAATAAATTGTGTTTACTGACATTACTTTTCTTGGTTGCCGTGGAATGCGAAAGGCACAATTTGATTATCGGACAACGATTGCCCGGAGACTTTCTTCTAGTCAATAAGTCAGTATTTAAGGATTCAAGCTGGCTTCGGGTGGTTGAAACTGATTTGATTTATACTGGAGATCGGTATATTCACTTCATTAATGCAACCGATATGCATACTGATGATGATGGGAAAACACCTGCAATCACTTCTGGAGGTCTTGGACAAAGAAATGTGGATATTCATTTTAAATCCAAACGAGGACACACCATCAATTTCATCGTAGAAATTTATGGAAGATAGTAATGTAATTTATCTCAAGACGGTAGTGAAAATATTGTTATTTAAGCTCTCTCTCTGTCTAAAATAAACTTTTTACTTTCACTTAGTGAAAGTAATAACAATCAATCGCAAAAATTTGATCTTATTTATTAAATGAATAATTATCAAAATAATTGTAACATTTTTTTATTCATTTGTAAAAATATTTTTAATTTTATAATAAATATATTGATGAATAAAAAGTATTTACATGATAAAACTTGTTTTTTTTATTTATAGCAATAAATAAAATATGAAGTTGATTGAGGTTTTTTTTTATTTATAGGGCTATATATATATATATACCATGCCTCAATAAGATAATTAGACAAAACAAGGATAAGTTTAATTGGATATGTCCAAATATATTATTGACGGTTTGTATATTTGCAAGATAATTGTTGATTGTAGTCCGTCTTGGGTATGATTGTGCATTGCGAAGATCGAATCAATCAACAAATAATTTCACAAAAATATATATATATATATATTATATATATATATATATTAGGGTGGCACTTAATTACCAAACTTCAAATTCTGAACGGTCCGCCCGATCATTCAATTATCACAAAAAAATAAGAATGCAATGGTAAAAGCCCTCAAATTAAGCGTTTAAACCGTGCCGAAATGCTAATGAAGATTAGCATAAAGTGTTCAAACGACTTCGACGAAAAATTTCACTGATATACTTTTTAAAGAGCATCTAAAAAATAGTTGATTTATGAATTTTAATCAAAATCGTTGGAGCGGAAAAAAAAATCGAAAAATACTGAAAAAGAACATCAGTAAAGTACTAGAACTTTTTGGCTGATTGTGTCACGTCCCAGGGGGAGCAGCTAAAAGTACTAGTACTTTAATGATGTTTACTTTTTACTTTTTCAGTTTTTTTCTATCTTCTCAAAATTCGCTCCAAAGATTTTGAATAAAATTCGCTCCAAAGATTTTGAATAAAATTCATAAATCAATTATTTTTTAGATGCTCTTTAAAAAGTATATCAGTGAAATTTTTTGTGGAAATCGTTTGAAGTACCTTTTATGCTAATAATCTTCATTAGCATTTTGGCACGGTTTAAACGCTTAATTTGAGCGCTTTTACCAATGCAATCTTATTTTTTTGTGATAAATTAATTGTTATATATATATATTAATATTATTAGTAAGGGTCTTATAGAGCTTTATTTTTAAACAGACTCCTATTTCAAATAAATCCTAATTGCTAATAAATTGACCATTTTCAAAGAATCGAACCATAGACTAGATGAGGGGGTGGCCAACGCGCGGGCCGCCTTGAACATTTTGCGGCCCGCGAGGTTCATCAGACTTAAGAAATATATTTAAATATACATTATATATCACATATACATATATATTTAACATCTTTACAAATTGTCAAAATATATCATTATTTATTTTATAATGAAGAGATAAAAACAACCAAAGCAAAATAAAGAAAAACATTTTTTATCTTGCTTTATTGAACGCAACATTGTCGACGTTTCGGCCGATTTTTCTGACTTTCATCAGGAGATATGTTTTGATTGTCTCGAGGCTCTTGGCAGCTCCTGACATAGGTGCGAGCATTCGACTTCTGGTTTAAGAATAACCATCACTCAGCCCCTCTAGGCTCGAGGCAAATTAAATGAGCTGAGCTGTGCCAGTGGATCAAGAGCTTTCTAACGGAGCGAAAGATCTCGGTTGTAGTCGACGGTGTGTCTTCTATTCCGCATTCAATCAACGCAGGTGTTCCCCAGGGTTCTGTCCTCTCTCCCACCCTATTCCTTATGTACATTAACGATCTCATGGGAGTAACCTCCAACCCAATACATTGCTTTGCTGATGACAGTACCCTGCACTCAGTCAGGACTGGTGAAACCTCATCCACTGGTCGTCTGGGGGCTGTGTCGTCGATAAATGATGATCTTGGTCTCTTGGAGGAATGGGGAAACCTCAATCAAGTAAAATTCAATTCCCAAAAAACCCAATGTTGTTTAATTTCTAGACAAAAAAATAGGATTTGCCCTCCCCTTATTTACAGCAATAATAGTCTCGAGTTCAAAGATTCATTTTCTGTTCTGGGAGTGACAGTTACATCTGATCTCTCCTGGAGCAACCACATCTCTTCTGTGGTTAAATCTACCGCAAGGAAATTGGGTTTCCTATTCAAAACGAAGCGTTACTTTTCCTCCCAACAACTCCTAATCCTCTATAAAGCCCAAATTCGGCCGTGTCTTGAATATTGTTCCCACCTTTGGCGAGGGGCGTCGAAAGACGCTCTCTCCTCCTTGGAAGCCATACAGAGGCGTGCAATTAGACTGATAGGTGATTCTACCCTTACTGCATCCTTACAGTCACTAGATCATAGAAGAAGAGTATCTGCACTATCTCTCTTCTACAGGTATTACCATGGTCAATGCTCTGCCGAATTAAAATCAATTATCCCACCCAATGCAACATATTCACGGAACACAAGAGAGGCATCTTCCCAGCATCCCTATGCTGTTCAGATCACGACTAACAGAACAAAACAATTTCATTCTTCCTTTGTCCCCATGACCTCCCGTGATTGGAACAAGCTCCCTGCGTCTATCTTCCCCAAAACCTATAATCTTCAGACTTTCAAGTCTAACCTCAACAGGCATCTTCTCAGTTCCCGCAGTTGAGTTTCCCCTTTATGCTTCTCCTTTTGTTTTATTTTCTTCCTGGCTGCATGTGACTATTGGTCATTATAGGTCTTCGGACCTTATGCACCCATTCCAAAAAAAAAAAAAAAAAAAAAAAAAAAAAAAAATACATGTCCTGATGAAGGACGGAACGGCCGAAACGTCGACATTGTTGTTCAATCTAATATGGGGATATATAATTTTATATGTGGCCCGTGGAGTTATGATGCATTTCCAAAGTAGCTCGCAAGATCATTTGGTTGGCTATCCCTGAACTAGATCAAGAAATGATTCTCTAATTAACTTACAATTTAAATTAAAATTTTTTCAATCAATTTTTAATCTCTCATAAAATTAATAAATCATTGGTTGGCATTTGTTTAATCACTATCACTTTCAGATAAATTTGCTGTTGCTTTAATTGTTCGCTTAGGTTTTTTATCTGGTTTTGTTTTGTCTAATCCTTTTTTTGATTTTCGAAATGTTTCAATTGCTTTCATTTTGTTTTGTATTAATTTTACTTTGTCCATCTCCCGTTGATGTATATATTCATCTGTACTAGAATTTCCGCTAGTACTTGGCGCATTTGTAATTTTCTGCTGAGGTTCTTTTTTAGTTCGAGGTTTTTTATTTGCTGGATTTTTCTTCGATGATGATTTTTTTGGCTTTACCGTTCCTGTAGAAGTTGTTTCGATTTCTTCATTTGAATTAGAATTTAAATTTTTCACTGCATGTTGAACACGTTTACTTAATTGAAGAGTCGATGGAAGTGTTTGAGATAGTTTTTCAAAAAATGAATCTATACGAGTTTGTATCTAAAAAAAAAAAATAAATATTAATATAAATTTAAAATATAGATAAAAAAATTACGGTATACTAACTGATTTCAATTCTAATCGCTTCATCACTGGAATGAGAATACTATCAGTATGGGATGCTGCCCAACCAAATTTTTCTCGTGAGAACTCCCGAAGGCCTTCAAGATCTGGTTTACCCCATGAAAATTTTTCCTTGGAATCATCTATTTTGGGATCAAGATATGCTTCCACCACTGTTGAGCTAGGAAATCCTAAAAATTAAGATAATATGAGTTATAACAGAAAATAAATATGTTTAATTGATTGATTAATAAGAATGACTTAGTCATTAATTAGATAAATAAAATATTATAATACACATACCTGCAATGAATATAAACAAATCGAGAGAGTGAATTTCAGTTGAAATTTTTTGGCTTCAAATTTAAAAAATTTAAAAAAGTTATTAAATTGTGTAAAAAAAGCTCTAAAAGATCAAATAAATAATATAGTATATGGATTGAATTGATTGTAGATGGCCATAAGGAAGATCAATTTTTTCTATCTTCAGTACATGCAACAGATGTTTTGGCCAGTGAGATCTAATCGAGATATTTACAAATAAATAGATAATACGCAGAAAAATTATTTATTTCTGGCCGTCGATCATTAGAAAAAATCGATATATATATATGGATGTTACAAATGAGCCTTTGCCCCCCCCCCCCCCCCTCTTTAACCCTTATACATGGCTCGATCCGCCTGCGGCAGACCCTCCCCTTCTCTTAATCTTATGCAAAAAACGGACCTCACAATCATATTTCTTAATCATATCCCGCAACTTTTCACCAATGAAAATTTTTCAGATAAGTAATACAGTATAACTTTATAAAAAGATAGTCTTGAATGATTTGGTAAAGCAAATATGAGTAAATGATGGTTTTAATTTTTTTAAAATATTTTCCATCCCGTCGTATAGTAAATATACACATTCATTTTTTTTTAAATATAGGGTAAGAGAAAGTAATATAAAAAAATTCGAAGAAGGTATATAACTGAATGTAGATATTTAAATTTGGTAGGAAAATGAGCAGCAGCTAGTTTTATTTCACTTTATTATTTAATCAGGGCTGACGCTTCGGTCACATATGGGATCATCTTCAGGGCCAGGTTAATGTCTGAAAACCTGACCCTGAAGATGATCCCATGTGTGACCGAAGCGTCGGCCCTAATTAAACAATAAAGTGAAATAAAACTAGCTGCATAGCTCATTTTCCTACCAAATTTAAATATAAAAAAAATGGAATTTTTAAAGGTGCACAATTCTAAAGGAAATATCGCCGCTCTCTTTGTCAATGGATGAATCATAATCTAATTAAAAAATTAATGAATGTAAAAATAATAAACAAGATAATATTAATTAAGAGGTAAGAATATACTAGGAAATCATTTTGCGTTTATCGTAAAGAAAGATAAGAAAAAATAATATTAGTAAAAGATTTTCTTAGTATATAGAGATTTTGATTAATAATGTTTTCTTAAGATAATTAATCTATGATATAAAATAAATGAGAAAATTATATAAATGCCATAGAAGCTTTAACTTCTCGTTTGTAAATAATTTTCCATTTAAAAAAATGATACTAGTCATAAGGTTAGTAATGCAGGAAGCCAGAAAATGTAATATTATTTATTAAATTAAATTAATTCTTCCCTCACTTTTTTTTTTTTTTAAACACACACATTTTATCCCATTCACACTCACATACACATTCACACGGTCTTTTTGGCAACTTAGACCTTATAAGACTTAATACGATAACCGTTATTATGAATATATATGTCGTAGACAGATCGTGAAATTAGACAGTTCATGAACTGTCTAGGCATTTCATGAACTGCAGCCAGATCGTGTAATGGTCAAACAGTTACATGATCTGGCTAAAAATTTTAGACAGTTCATGAAATGCCATTGGGCCTTAGACAGATCGTGTAATGCTCGAGAATTACATGAAATGTCTAAATTTTTAGGCAGTTCATGAACTGCCTAACAGCAGTTTTGCCGATCGTGTACTGTTTGTAAAGCAAATAAAGATCTCGAAAAAAGTCAATTTTTTTCAATATTATTATTATTATCGATTACTAAATTTTCCAAATCTCCCTCACTTTGTAAATCTTTAGTTAAGGTGCGCGTCTCGGGGTTCTAATTTTGGGAGATTCCCAGCGGCCACAAATTTGGAGCTATCTACCTGAATTTTTTTTAAATTAAAGCTATTTAAAATGTCTACAACTTATAGAAGCCCTTTTTTTGATTTTCGAAAAAATAAAATTTTTTTTTTAGATTTATTGCATTAAATTACAAACAGTACACGATCGGCAAAACTGCTGTTAGACAGTTCATGAACTGCCTAAAAAATTTAGACATTTCATGTAATTCTCGAGCATTACACGATCTGTCTAAGGCCCAATTGCATTTCATGAACTGTCTAAAATTTTTAGCCAGATCATGTAACTGTTTGACCATTACACGATCTGGCTGCAGTTCATGAAATGTCTAGACAGTTCATGAACTGTCTAATTTCACGATCTGTCTACGACATATATATATTGGGGTCCAGGCATTCTTATTTAAGACATTTGCTATCCAAATGGAGATTTTTTTTAAATTAAATTTTCTTTACCTTCATAGATATCCAAATTTTTTAATTTTGTAATAAGAGCGGTTCGTCTAGGCCCTGGAGGTTTTCCTTGAGAAAACCATTCTCTAAACTCTTTGAGTCCATGAACAAGGCCAGAAATATCTTCGCCATTTGGAGGAAATGCTGCTAGAACTTCTAAAGCGGTAACAGGACCAATTCCTGTCAGCCCAACAGTATAATCACTGCCTACGAGCAGGGCAAGAAGAATCATTCGTTCTCGAGTTAAATCTGAAAATAATTAAAGAGAAATTAAAAAATCTGGAGTAACTGGCCTTTGGTAATCGAAAGTTGTGTACTATGCTTCTCACACCAAATTTTTTTGTGTAAATTTTGACTTCTTGAAATAAACTATGATTATTTTTCAAAATTTTAATCTCATATTTAGATATTTTAGACATAATTTTTTGTGTAAATTTTGACTTCTTGAAATAAACTATGATTATTTTTCAAAATTTTAATCTCATATTTAGATATTTTAGACATAATAGAGAATCCTAACCGAGATCAGAGTCACTGGTCACATTTACAATTTGTACCAGTGCATAAGGATCTCGGAGAATAGAAGTCAGATTTATGTCCCGATTAAAAAAATTGTTTTTTTCTTGGGTTCCTATATCTGAAACATACTTACTTTGCCATTGGCCAAATGGTTATTCCGACGGCCATTTAATTAAGTTAAAAAAAAAAAAAAAATAGAGAATCCTAAATAAATATAAAATTCCATAATTGGGAAAAAAATTTTGTGTAAAAAGTTCCAAAGGGGACCGAGCCCCTTTTGAATAAAAAATAACATGCAAATCCCCATAGGGATAACGCATTGGCTCTATGTAAGGAAGAGGTGAAAAATGAATTTGAAAAATCTGAAATACTACATCAGTAAAGTGTGCTTCAAACAATTTTGAGGGCAAAATGAGAATATACATTTGAAAGAGCATCTAAAAAATAATTGATTTTTTGAATTTTAATCAAAATCGTTAGAGCGAATTTCGAGAAAATCGAAAAAAGTACATTAGCGAAGTCTTTGGCCGATTTTGTTCAAAAGCTTATTTTGAGTGTCCCGGAGGGTACCGGTACCTAACTTAAATATAAAATTTCAATCAGTAGCTTTCTTCATGCTTAAATACACAGCTTAAATACACAGACAGACCAATTTGCGGGACCCACTTTTTTTGGACTCAGGGGACATCAAAACATGAAAAAATATAAAAAAAGGAATATATTAAAAAATGCAGTTTTTTAGTTAGTATTAATTAAATTAATGAATCGGCTATCCAAGGTTTGTGCCCTAATTTTAATTATATTTTTAAGATATTATTTAAGTTTACTTACTGGATTGATTCGAGTCAAAGACGTTAAGAAATTCTATTTTGTTTGAATTAAAGTGAAAATTAAAACGTTGTTTTACCTCTTTTATGTAGCTGCATTTCTGTATGATTTATCCATCCCTCGTGATGCCGAATTCCTTATCAGGAGATCCTGGAACAAAGATTTTGATTATTTGTCATTTCTATTAAAATATTGAATATATTGGCTGTATCGTTTCTAATCTTTTTTCTTGATTTAAACTACTGTATATCTATCTAATTTTGATATTAAATAAGTCATATTTTTTTAAGTGCATTTTTATTTAACCTAATATCTTTAAATTTCCTTATTTATATGCTACTGTATATATATTTTTCTCAGATGAGTTAATCTATGCTACTAGAGATTGGCAGCGGTCAGAAAACACATAATAAAATATTATATTATTATACATAGTAAGTAAAACTATTTCAGCCCGACTCGGCTTTAAAAGTTTTAGATAAGAATAATTCATCCCTTGGTTTTTTTTTTATTAAAAAAAATAAATAGCAAAATTGATTTGAAAATTAAAGAATGATTTTGATAACATTTTTTTTATTTAAATAAATTATGTTTTTTTTTTTTAACAAAAAGACATTTCCTTAGCTAATTTAAATTATATTATTTTTAATCCTCCTCCCCAACTATTCTGACTTTCCACGATGTTGCCTTCCCATGAACCTCTACAGCGAGCATTCAATTTGTAAACACAAACCCCGGCCAAATTCCCTAATAAATTTAATTTAAAAAAGATAATGTTGAATTGAGAATTAAAAAATTTTCTAGTTTTTCAAATAACGAATTGATTTAGATAAAAGAAAAAAATTGAAATTTTATTCTTAGAGTCCTTGACTCAATAGATAAAACTAATATAAAAGTTTTTTTTACCGTTCAACGAAATTTTCCTTATATCTTAAAAAATTATTAATTAAAAGGAAAGAAGATCATAAGTCAAGCGTCATAAAGTTAAATAATATATATGAAAGTAAGTGTAAATGAAGGCCGAATTATAATGAAATGATAAAAAAAATTATAGACTTATGTCGGCCAGGATTATTTTATTTTCACCTTGTCAGCTGGAACTAAAATAAACGTCATCCATCTTCAAGACAAGGTTTGTTAAAATTTTCACTGCCTGCTTCAGTTGTTAAGGTGGGTAGAATATTTGCAGAGCCTTCCTGCTTTTCCTTTTGCTGAGCTCCCATCAGAGTAAAATATATATATATATATATATATAATTGATGGAAGATGTTATATCATTCAAAGCTCGAAGAAAAGTAGCAAACGACAAGTTCTTTGGACCAAACCACACCTAAAATTAAAAATAAAACACATTTAATAAAGATTTTTATTTGAAAAAATATAAAATGCCTTAAAATAATGAGTGATTAAATTTTTTCAGTCCTCTCTTTACTCTTGGATTATTTTGCTTATTTATTTTAAGACAAATAGTAGATATTATAGGAAAAATAACGTAGTAAAAAATAATAAACTCACCAAATGGCAATGCGAGATGACTAGGAGGTTATCTGGAATAATAAATAGATGTATCTTGGACGAAATTCTGAAAATAAAAAAAAATATATATGCAGGTGAAAATATATTTAAAATTAGTAAAACATAAATTTCAATTTATTAACGCTTACCTTATTTAATGATATTTAATTTCTTTGAAAGCTTAAGTCCCTTCTATCATCTATTTTTGAAAACGAATATAATTCCATCTATTTCGTTTCATAGTCAGACGTCAGAAAAATATATAATATATATATGATTGATGGATCAAAGCTCGAAGCAAAGCAGCTGACAACAAGTTATTTAGTGTAAATCACGCCTAAAATTAAAAATAAAATGAGCATTTAATAAAGATTTGCATTTGAAAAAATATAAAATGCCTTAAAATAATGAGTGATTAAAATTCATTTGAAAATAGAGAAGGTAAGTTAAGTTCCAAAGAATCTGACATATTCAGATTGAATGACACTTTAATTATTTCATAAATTATTTATAAAAATGGATAATAATGGATCGAAAAATAAAGAAATGTGATTAAATCATTTGTTTCTATGGTTAATGAAAAAATTTAAATGTCAAATATATTTGCGAAGAGTCAATGATTTAATAAAATAAATACCAGTAATTTATTTAATTTATATAATTCACATAACGAAATTAAATTGAAAATGAATATTAAATGATTAAAAGAGAGGAAATATTAAAAAAATGAGAATAAAATTTGACAGACAGACAAAGGTTATCCTGTTGGATCATGAGTTTATAATATTTGACTTGTTTTATTTAATAATTTAATTGAAAATAATAATCTTGAACCAATTAAATAAATATTTAAATGCATTACTGACCTTAAATAATGAAAATAGTTGAGAATAAAAAATATAAATAAGCCCATGTGATGAGAGAGAAAATTCTAGCCTGCCAAAGTCATGGATGAGATAAAGAGACGAGGCATTCGCTGCGTTTTCAATGGCGTCAAAGACATTGCAATGCAGCTTCGAGTTTATATTACTTCTTTAAAAAAAAAATTGAATAATAAATCAAATTTATACTTATTATTTAATAAATAATAAAATAAATGAAAGTAATTCAATGTCCAATTAAAATTTTAAAATTGCTTGTCTGTTGATTATTTAGATATCTAAATTAATTATAAAATTTATTTTGATGATAATGTGGCCCGGGTA
Organism: Euborellia annulipes; assembly: GCA_023213315.1. Lineage (NCBI taxonomy): Eukaryota > Metazoa > Arthropoda > Insecta > Dermaptera > Anisolabididae > Euborellia > Euborellia annulipes. Next base: position 57,726 of record JAKCPI010001856.1, on the reverse strand, counting down.
GAAGCACCCCTTGACCTGACGCGTCTCTCGGTCAACGGGGGTGTAATTTACCCCACTGGTAATGAATGCAATTGGAGATAAAATGACGAATTTTTGAAGATGGGGTTTTGCAAACTTTTCTTCTGTTTTATAGTTTCGGGGTTGGTAAAGACTGAGGCGACAGAGCATAGATAAGCCCGTATTTATTCCCTATAAGCCCGTCAGATGAACGATCTGACGCTCCCATCAAGAGGAAGGGGAGGGGAAGAAAGCTGGCATTAAGGAGTAAAAAAAGTTAGCCTCAGCTCGGGAAACTCGTGGTCGCTATCCACGTACTCACAAGATGTGAGCCCCAGAGTTTGAAAACTAATATTAATATATATATATATTAGTCATTATGTTAAAAGATTAATAGCCTCGCAATATTAATTTAAAAGATATTATATTTATCACAAATAAATGAAAAATATCGAATTTAGAATGAATATTATTAAATATCAAATTTTCTATTTATGTATACACTTTTATCCCTTATAAGCGCCAATTGAAAATTCTGGGCGGATTTTTACAACTTAAATGACAATTAATAATTAATGGAATTATCAAATCAATTCAGGTCACAAATACAGTCTTGAAAAATGTGTAGAAATTTCAAAAGTGTCTTTGATAACGAAAAGTTTTTAAATAAATTGCTTTTCACAGGTAGTTCCCTTAGCAACGTGCTTTTCTTATAATATTCTTGATTTTTAAAATAAAATCAAGATAAATTGTAGGGCGATTAGTGAAAGTGTTAAATTTCATTCAAATAATTTCTTATAATACATGTATATAACGTGGCGGTCCCAAGATTTGGTCAAGGGGGGGCACAATTTTTTTTTTTTTTTTATTCATTTAAAAAAATTGAAATACGCTGTAAATAAATTTTATAACATTGAATAATAAAAAAACATTCTGGGAAATTTATAATTTTTTGTTTAGTTTTAAAATATTAAATAAAACTTTTGAATTTTTGTCGGTCCAAGGGGGGGGGGGCCTCTGGGCCCCCCCTGGGACCGCTAGTGTATATATATGCGAAGATAAGTTTTCCCGAGGTAAGTCGCGTGAGATGTTGAGATTTACTCGACGTTTCGGCTCTCCTTATGGAGCCATTTTCAAGAGAGAAGGGGGTAATAATGGAGGAGGGTTGTATGGGGGGAGGAAATTTCTACAATATATACACCCATGATATATATATCATGTGCTAGACCTGATATGGAGAACAGAATATTTATTATTTCAAATAGGCGAAAAAGTAGCGCACCATGGATCTACCGATGTGTACTGTACTCAGCATGCCCTTACTAGGGGCCACAGTCGCTTAATTGAATTCGGTAGATTAATTAATTGCCGGAGAATCGCCGAACAAGCCAAGAGATAAGATTTCTTCGATGACGAGGCACGATATAGATGGACGTTTTCAAGGGTGGAATTAATAAATAAATAATTATATATATATATTATGTGCTGGACCATGAAACTCTTGAAGTTACGAGATTCAGATTATCCTTTCAGTTGAGATCGTTAAATCTGACCGTTGTCTTCTGAAAAATTCAATGAAATCGTAAATTGTGAAGGAAAGGAATAACTTATAGAGATATTTAATTTCTATTCTGGATAACAAGAGTCGCATAATTATTAATAAAAATAAATAAATAATATCAAGCAATCTTCTTACAATCAATGAAATCATAAAATTATATTTCATTATTTATTCTTAATTATTTTATTATATATATATATTCATAATTATTATTAATATAATTAATTATAATCTAATTAAAATCACAGTATGTACATCTGCGTCCTCCTCGATGAGGTCCACATCAGATATAATGTTTATTCTCTGTACAAGTAGAGTGTCCTAAACACCTTTTGAGAGTCAAAAAGACAATAATAAATTCACTTTCTCTTTTTTTTTGGTGAAAATTACATTATATTATTATTTATATTATTTTTGTGTAGTTTTATTTATTTATTTAGACAACACACGGCACTTGTTTATTCGCTTTAAAAACAGACATTCAAAATTTGGTTTTCTGATTATTAATATTTTAAATCTTTTTCGGATTCATTTATAGAGAGCACAAAAAATTAAATAAAAGAGAGAAAAAAAAATTAAATAGTTTTGTTATTGTCTAAATATTTAATTTTTTTTTTTTTTTTTTTTTGATCTTCCAATGTCGGTCGGATAAGAGGCAACAATTGAGGAGCAAGGGTAAACAGCGTCGAACTCAGGGGCGGATTAAAGGGAGGGGGGGGGGGGGGCGATCGCCCCCTCCCGAGAAGAAATTCAAAAAGTTATAAAAACTAGTAATCTAAAGAAATTATGATTAATTTCAATTGAATTTGTTACCAATCAATTTAAATAAATAGGAAAGGGGTCTAAATGGCCATAGATGCCGACAAAGTCCTTAAATAAAAATAAAAAAATAAAAACCGCCTCCCCGACAAAATTGAATTAATCCGCCACTGGTTAAACTTCGGATGGGTGATCCGGAGGAACAAGGCTGTTAAACGGCCGCTGGAAGAAATCAGTAAGAAAATTTTTAAATTATATTCACTGTACATTTGCTGTCACAGCAACCAAAAAATGCTATACATTAAAATTTATTAAATTCTTAGCACCACTATGCACTCATTAAAAATAAATATTTGTTTTGTTCTCTTTCAACTGAGCCTAGAATTTTATTTTTAATTTTTATATCTTTTAATCAGCAAGAGTGATTTTTATTTAATTTTCAAATTATAAGCAATCTAACGAACTGTGAGAATAAAGCTGACTTAATTATTTACTTTCACAGCAGTCTTTTAGCCATCTGAGAAAATGATTTTGTTCAGAGGTTCCCAAATCAACTCAATCCACCGAGCACTTTTACCAATTTTACCTGGAGACCACTTTAAAAAATTCTTAAAATATTCGGAAAGTATTTATAAAAAAAAATGTACGATATCTGTTGAAGCACGATTCCTTCTACATATTTACACTATGTGCCAACGCAATTAATTTTTTTTTATAATATTAAATTTAATAAAAATAATAATATTTAATAATAATAATTTTTATAAGTTTACAATTTTTTTTTTAATAATAACACCCGCCTCGCGGACCACATGGGAGAACTTCGTGGACCACCAGTTGGGAACCACTGATATAGTCAAACATTAATTTGTAGTGTGGTTAAATTAAAATAAGCATAGGCTCAGCGGAAAGAGAATAAAAGAAAACCATCCTTTAATTTCTCTAATTTATTGCAAATATTTCCATGGGCGTAGCCAGGGTGCGGGGAAAGGGATGCTCCCCTGTCTTGTCATGAAAACTTTTTGTCTATTAAAAACAAATATATATTTTTTTTCATTGTGAATTTTTTTTTTAATGAGCTCATATAAGCAAAGGAGTGCCCCCTCCCCCTCGAAAAAGATGTCTGGCTACGCCCGGACCTCATACGAAATCTATTCTCATTACCAAACTGAATTTGTGGCCTTTAAATATTTAACACAAATTCATTTTAGTATGAAAATAGATTTCGTATGAGGTTCGAAATATTTACAATAAATTACAGAAATAAAAGATGGTTTTCTTTTATATTTAATCTCCTGACATTTGTTTATAAATATTCAAGACAATAAATTTTGCATGTTTCTTTGACGAAATTTTAATTTTAAATGATTAATTAATTATTTTTTTAAAAAAATTACAAAAAAACTTTAAAAACAAAGTCAAGAGAATATTTTTTCAGTGTTTATAGAAGTTACAAGATACAAATTTGAAAAAGGAATATTGACGTTATCCTTTCTCTTTTTCATTTTTTTTTTTTTTTTTTATGTAATAGATATGAAATTATTGCATTTTATGAAAATCATTTTACTATTACAGAGTATAAAATTCTTAAAACATTTTAATAACATTAATATTAATAATAATAATTTAATCTTTGGAATAATATTTAAACAATTAGATAATGTTTGACATTAACAATGGGTTAGAAAAGGAGACAAATCCGTCCTTACTGCTTTTTATATAACAATGCTATTATTATATACAAACAAATATACCGCGCTTTTCTTTTTGTTTGACCATCAAAATCATTGAAAAAAGATAAACTCTTAGATAATGTTTAACAATTTTTTGTGAGTATGGCGATTTGTTGGTGGACGAAACGTCCCCCCGGAATCGCACCCGGAATCTCTAGCATATCCAGAGCACAGATATGCTTCCATTAACACCAAACCACTCGACCTTCAACCGACAGATCAAATACAATCAAGATTGGACAGCTCCAGTTAAAAATTGTTTATAAGTTTAGGGCCATCTATACGCTTGTCCGCAGGGGAGGGGGGACTTGCTCCCAGAGAGATTTGAAATCAAGTTTATTGCAATTTGATATTGACCATTCACATGCAGTCAGGAAGAATATATAAAAAAAAAGGAGATGAATAAAAGGGGAACTCAACTGCGGGAACTGGGAAGATGCCTGTTGAGATTAGACTTGAAAGTGGGAAGATTGTAGGTTTTGGGGCAGATAGACGTTCAAATCACTGGATCGAATCATTGGAATTGACTAATTCTATTAGTTAAGTTTAGAGATTGCGGTGTAGGTTTTAGGTGAAACATTTTAAACTGAGGTTGTGTTTATATGTGGGGTTCAATTCTATTAGTCGTGAGTTGGACAGAATAGGGATGCTGGGAAGATGCCTCTCTTGTGTTCCCAGTATATGTTGCATTGGCTAATTATTTATAGTTTTTTTTTAAATTTATTTAAGGTCTTTTTCGGCATTTAAGGCCATTTAGACCCCTATTTATTTCAAATGATTTGTAGCCAATTCAAATGAAATACATTTTTCTCGCTTGGGACGGGAAGCGACCCCGGCACCCGAAAGTAATGTCTTCTCTCTGAGCCACGGGTCACGGGCATTATTTATAGTTAAATAACATCCATTTGAATAAGATATTAATTTTGAAGCTTAGATAATGTAATAAAATATACTTTTAGGCTAGGCACACGCAATCGATTTTCAATCGACGCAACAATTTAGTTGGGTTTGAATGAAATCAAGATGCATTATCAATTTATAACCAACTCAATTGTTTAATTGTTGATCAATCTTGTTGTATGCACACACGGTGTCGACTTTTGATCTCAACTAAACTGTCGATTCTCAGTGCACTTCAATATGCAGCTGTGATATTATCGTAGTTGAACGATAGTTGATAGATTTTTGTATCATAAGTGTTCATCGATCCGTTTTGATTAAACAATCGAGTTGATCTTCAGTTGTGTTGTCTATGTACCTATATTATTAAACTTATGTTCATCAAGTAAAGTATCACTCTACTTACAAAAAGAATGTGACATTCCGATTTCGCGGCTGACGAACTTTTCTATGTCCTTAGGTACAGTGAGGGACAATATTAAGTCCCACCCAGTTTTCTACTTGGGATTAAAAAAAATATTATATATTTTTTTAATGGAAACTTTCTTGGTTCAAACCTAGAAAATTTCCAATAAAAATTTTCATTTTCTTTTTAAAAACAATGAAATAATCACAAGTAGAAAACACATGGGGGTGGGACTTAATAATGTCCCTCACTGTATATGTGATGCATTCATTCAAGTTCTGGATCAAACTAAGCTTATGTGTAATAAATGAGAACTTGCGATTTATACTTCAGCATGAATTGTTTGAAATTTTGTCTTCTAGAAAATGAAGACTTGCCACTGAGGTCTAAAAGCAAATGATGCAGTCACACCGCATCGTTTCATTTATTACACAGAACGCCAAACACAATGAATGTATCGCACAGCCCAAATACAGTCTTGCGATGTGGTTTAATAATGAGGTAGGTCAGCTAGGACATACAGCTCGTCAAGGAGAGTGTGACATGTTTAATAGAAAAAAAAAAATATAACATCCTTTTTTCCTTTACTAATAGAATTTGAATACCCAAACGGTATTTATATGGGTTGTTCAAATGAAAAGAACCAAACCGATTTAAAAACCAACCCGGTTGAAATTTGATCAAGCCGCTATCGTGGATCACCACGCAATCCAGCAGACTAATAGAAGAGGTTTTTAAGGCGTTTTGGACCTTTTCATTTGTGCAACCCTTATAGATTTTCTTCAAGCTTTTTATTAATACGTATATTAATTTCATCTAGAGCCTATAACAAAAAAATCCGCTCCTGGGGTAAAATTATCTCGGTCACAACATTTTAAAATTCAGAGACTGATGTCAAAATATAAAATGATCTCTTTATATATATAAAGATAAGATGACCAATCAAAAAGAAATATTCGGTAGATATAAAAATTGAGATTAAAGCAGTTAAGGAGAGATTTTTATCTATTTTTTTTTCGATTTTTTTTTTTATTTTTTTTATTTTTTTTGTTTTAATCACAACCAAACATTTAAATATTATATAATAATAATAAATAATTTTTGGTAAAGAGAAAAGCGGGAAAAATCGGCGTTTAAACGCTCTAGATTTTTTTTACTTATCAGAAAACCAAATTTGATAGAGATAGAAAGATAGATAGATAGAGAGAAAGAGTAAGGGAGTGCTTAAGAGAGAAAGAGAGAGGAGAGAGAGAAAGTGCTTTCAAGGCGAGGTGCCGGCTTCGTGTCTCGGTTGTCTCCGGCAACGACGTCTTCGTCTCCTTTTCCGTCACGGACTTGGGGCGTCGTGATGACCCAGACTGTCGTCCGATTCCAGGTACGTTACGTATGAATCGGTGGAATCCGGATGGGCAGCATCCGCTCCTGGTGGTGCATCCAATGGTGCAGGTGGCGGACCCAATTCGTATCCGTGCATCTGTATTTATATGAAATAAAAATAATTCGTGATATTAATTGATAACAAATCTCGGGAAAATTTCGATTTTCCCTTTGTATAGTATTAAATTTAAGTTTTTAGTGTTGACCGGCGTCTTCTATCTTGGCCTTATCCCTAAGTGGGGTCGGCAAATTTATAAAGAAATAAGGGACCGAGAGAAAAGCAAGTCAGCCAGACACTTGATATGAAAAAAATGGCAGCCTTAGCTCGGGGAACTCGTGGTTGCCATCCACGTACTCACTAGAAGTAAGCCCCTGTAGACCAGCGTATCTTATTAAATTAAATAAATTAGTTTTGCCCTTGACCTATGGCTCAGAGGTAGAGTATTGGCTTCTGATACCAAAAGTCGCGGGTTCGCATCCCGTCCCAGGCGACTAAATTTATTTCAATTGAATTGGATACCAATCGATTGAAATAAATAGGGACGGGGTCTAAATGGCTTGTCCAAAAATACCTTAAACCAAATTTAAAAAAGAAAAAATAGTTTTTTTCTTTGGTCATCTCCTTCCTCAAGGTGGTAAATAAGAGTGAATAAAAGAAAATTCAACTGCCCTCTTCAGAGCTAATTAAACTACAATATAAGAGGTCAACATTTAGGAGGTTTTCTCTGGGGTTCTGTACTGTCGCACAGACACTATTTTTTTGCATTCGGTAATTAAAAAGATTTTATTTGTTTGCCAGAATATAAATACACATCAAATTTTTAAAAATTAATTTTAAAATATTTTTACACGAAAAAAAATTTTTTTGGGAAAAAAAGGATTTTTCGACAGAAGAATTTTTGAGATCCGCCCCCTGAGAAGAGAAATTAATAAAATAACTCCCAAAAAACAATATGTAATTTTGATATATCATTAATTTAATTTAACTGTGGGAAATGCCTTTGCTCTAAAATGGGCAAAATTACATTTTAATAAATCTTACATTTAAAAACTTAATAAACTCATGAAAATTGTTTAAAAGGTATATAAAATTTGAAACAAATGTAAATTGAATGTTAATAATTTAATATTAAATTTATAAAAGAATTTCGGTTTATTATTTTATCTATCTTATCTCGTACATAAATAGATCTGGCTTGCTTATAGTCTACATGTAAGCATATCAGTTCTCGAAAACGGCCCCAGACGGGGGTTTTCAAAGTTTGGATATTAACCTTTGCGATCCCAATGTGAAATTTCCTATTTTTTCTATACACATCAAATTTCGCCCCTCGAGTACTAGCACTTTAATTCCAGCTAAGAGTCTCATATGGCAACTCTAGGTTCCATTTAACGACTGAAGACGATAACTTAGCCGACGTTTTGTTAAAAGAGTATGTTTCATTGGGGTCCAGGCCCTATCTAGCTGCAGTACTCCACAACACAACAGTGACCCCCCACACCACATTCCATCAAGGCTAGGACCGCCCTTTAATAAATTCCAACAACATAATAAATTTACAAAACTTTAGATTAGGATTTACAACAGCTCTATTACATGTGCCCCCTTTTCTTAATCTGGATTAGTCATATCTCAAAAGGAATGATCAATTTGAAAGTGAATTCTAATTCTAAAATGAATGATAAATGAATTGCGGATGACAATGATGCGCTTACCTGACTTACCAGGTGCTGGAACGGTTGACCTGTGGGATCGAGTCGTTCCAGGTCGGTGTGAAGAGCGAATTCGGCGAGCGCTTTCCACGGAGGCTGATAAGATTGCACTTCGATGGGGTTCACCCCCAAGGGACTCTCGTGCCGTACTGGCGACGAAGCCACCATCGGAATCCCTTGCATTGCTCCATAACCGAGCTTCCGGCCATCCTGGAAACAACCAAATTTTAACATTGAACTTAATAAATATATGATATACAAGGGTTGATCAAATGAAAAGGTACGAAACGACACGGTGAGTATAAATGTAGACTTTATTCAAAATATACACCATAGGCCTGAGCACAAGGATCCCACTGATGAACAAGCCTCAGGATTCCTTGTTCCCAGAATTCGTGTGGCCGTGACGAGGTCCAGTCCTTCACATCATCCTTGAGTATGTCGTCCAGTTGATTGATTAGTTGATGAATTCTTCGAGTACAGAAAAACCATTAACTCCGATGTGTACTGTGAGAACTGTGAGACATTCCGACGCCTGCCCAGGTCCATCAAGAACAAAAGACCGGGGCTGCTGACGGAGGGTGTAGTTCTGCTCCAACGGGGCGTCCACACTTCTCCAGAGTCACACACATGGAACTGGCCAAGTTCAAGTGGGAGACGTTGGACCATTCGCCCTACAGTCCGGACATGTCGCCCTGCAATTTCCATGTGTTTGGTCCACTGAAGAAACACCTCAGGGAAGCGCTTTAACTCGGACGACGTACTCAAGGATGGATTCTGTGAAGGACTGGACCTTGTCACGGCCACACGAATTCTGGGAACAAGGAATCCTGCGGCTTGTTCATCAGTGGGATCTTTATGCTCAGGCCTATGGTGTATATTTTGAATAAAGTCTACATTTATACCCACCGTGTCGTTTCGTACCTTTTCAATTGATCAACCCTTGTATTTATAGGACTCACCTTCTCCTGTTGGAGTTGTTGCTTCATGAGTATCGCCTTCTTTTTGTCTTTGCATCTTTTGTTCTGAAACCAAACTCGGATAACCCGAGGACTGAGACCCGTCATCTCGACCAATTGCTCTTTCATAAGAGCATCTGGTCGAGGATTGGCGTTGTAACAGGTCCTTAGAGTATGGAGTTGTTTTTCGTTTAGAACAGTTCTTACGCGTGTTGGTTTTCCATCTCCGCTCACCTTGCCGCCGCCGCCGCCGCCACCGCCTCCACCACCACCACCACCTCCACGGCCTTTGTGAGAACCCGACTCCGATGAGTCTGGAAAAATAATAAATAACTCTCGATTAATAGGTATCCTTATATAAAAATACCGGTCTTTCTTAAAATCAAAGATGGTACTAAAAATATAAAGTTGACTGAATTTATTGGGATATCCGGATAATCAAAAACAAATTTTAAAAAATTGAAAAACAAGGTAAAATAAAAAAAAATTAATATAGATTACCAAAGTGGTTACTTGTCGTTTATAATTTGCTTCTAGTTAATTAAGGAACCGGATATTAATTTTAAATACTGTAATAATAATAATAAGTAGGTCGAGTTAAGGAAAAATATTTCGTATTTTTTGCGTAAGATGATTTAAAATTGAAAATTTACGTCAATCTATTCAAATGAAATAAATAGACTAATAGACAGGGTCTAAATGGCTTCCGATGCTGAAAAAAGATCTTAAATAAAATTGAATTAAATTAAAAAAAAAAAAAAAAAATTATAGACCAAGGAACAATTTTGTTTTGGGAAGCGAGCAATTTTTTTTTTTTTTTTTTTGAAAAACATTTTTATAAAATTTCCGATAATTAAAAAAATCACGCTTTTATAAAATAAAAGCAGGGAAAAAATTTCAAAGAAATGAAGGGAATTTTTCGTAAAATTTCAAAAAACTTCTCTTGATATTAGTGATTTAGATTCTTATTCAGTTTAAATATTTACCTATTCATTTAAAATACTTTAATCTTATTTATACACAATACATTTAATCGCGTAAATTAAATTAAAAAAAAAAAACACTATCCCTTTCGAAAATTATAGATTGATTGTTGAAATACGTATAAATAGAAGAAGCTCATGTCTTCTCTCTTAACAAAGGTAAGAGAAAGTTGTGCACCAGATATTTTTTTAGTTTTTATCACAATTCAAAATTTTTTGAATGCTACTTCACAGTGGTCAACAGGTTCACAAACAAGAGCGAAAACTGAGGAAGGAAAACGCGTTTAGTACCAACAATTGTTTTAGTATTTTTAATAAAAATTTTAAAGGCATTCATTAGTTATAGTTAATAAAAAATTTTCCTCTCTTCATTATCGGCCTTTTAGCACAATTAGCAAACACAGAAAACGTCTCCGAAATTCATTAATTATCGATTAAGCAAAAGTAAAAAAAATTGTCTTTAATTTATAAAACAAAATTCGATATTTTTTTCTTGTTAAATAAACTCTTTTATAAATAAATGCCTGTGGAATTATTATTTCATTTTCGTAATGTGCTTTGAATTATTTATGCTCATATTTCATGCACAAAGGCATCGGAGGGTCATCCCTTGTCCAGTGTAATAACCAACTGGAGGTGAAAAATTCCCTCCCGAGGATTAGAACAGAAACGATGAAATTAAGTAAAAAAATAAATAATTCTTGATTGTATAGTGTTATGAAATCTCTCTTTAAAAATATATAATAATATCTATAAATCAATATTTATATTGAAAGGATGTTTAGAATTTGTCTAATCTTCTTCAACGTTTGTTTATCTTTTTTTTTTTTTTATCTGGTGTGACTGACCGCACAGTATAATAAAATGTGCTCAGGGATGGGCAAAATCCTTTAAAAAGGATTAGCGATTCGATCCACTAAACCGATCCGTCTGCTGTAAAAGGATTAACGATCCGACAAACTAGAGCGATCCGATCCCATCCGTATTTAGAATAAAAAGGATAGCTGTTCCGGTTCGCAAATCCAGATTCCGAAAATCCGACCCGGACATGCTTTTTGGATGAATCAAAAGAATATACATATTTATTAAAAAGTAAAAAGTTTTAAGGGATTGGCAATACTTTGAAAACAATCGCAAAAATACAGGATTGCCAATCTTTCAAAAAGGATCCGATTCTGGATCTGGAAAATAAATTCAGTCCAGAAAGAAGATCCTCCCCGAAAAAAAGGATTTCAATCCAGATCCAAAAATCGGATAGGATTTTCGGATTTAAATCCAAAAGGATCACCCATCCCTGAAAGTGCTGTCACACCAGATTTCTTTATGTTGAGATATATTTCGATATTTAAAACATAAAACATAATCAAACATAGAAAAATATTTATATTTTGTAACATTCTTTCCTATGAAGTACAGTGAGGGACAATATTAAGCCCCACCCAGCATGCCTTTCATTGTTTTTAAAAAAATATTATATTATTTTTTAATGGGGGGAAACTTTAATGGTTCAAACCTAGAAGATTTTCATTTTCTTTTATAAAAACAATGAAATAATCACAAGTAGAAAACGAATGGGTGGGACTTAATATTGTCCCTTACTGTACAGTGAGCGCCACAATTAAGTCCCCACCTGATAATTATTAATTAACCTTAAGTATATAGTATAATCTATGGTAAATGGTGAAATAATTTTAAATTTGAAAAAGTAAAATAAAATCATCTGTACCAGATTTTACGTTTTACCTTTTCGGTCGTTAAAATTATTTCACTATACACCATATACTCTCCTCTTAAGGCTAAAGCTATCAGGTGGGGACTTAATTGTGGCGCTCATTGTACAAGATCAAAGTGTGCTTCAAAATAATTTTGTATAGGCCCCAAAAAATTTCTGGATCCTAACAAAAACATCTCTAGTTCGTATAACACGGATTTGCACACGCCATTATTTTTAAGAACGTCATTACCGTATTATAAAAAGAAGTAAAATTTTTAAAAGTAAACAAACTAACATAAAAAGTAATTTTGAAATAAGTCTCTTAATAAAATTCTTTTATTTTATTTATTGAAACTCTAATTAAAAAAAATAAGGGATTTTAATTTAATTGAGATTTGCAAAAGAATTGAAGGTAACAAATCTAGCAGAGTAGAGCCGATGATGAAAGGTTGTCTCTAATTAATCGGCGCTCTTGGCTTTGACGATGAACGTGTCGCTTTGTCCGGCCCGCGCCTTGATCTACCCGCCCTGTATGTATTTGTATGATAAGTCGTAGTATCTTATCAGGACATAGAAGCTTTGGTTCGAATCTCGATCGGCAAACTGAAGGCGGCTCCTTTCAACCCGTTCGCCACTGATAAGCAAAGGCGCACTTACACTTCCTTTGTCGGGCCCTATAGGGCATTCCCAAACACAAATATCCAGGGTCGAAATTTATTTACTAACGGAAAAAAAATGCAAATTTATTATAACAATTGATTAATTTCTTATATTTCATCACTGGGAAAGGGAGAGAATTTTGACTTTTTTAAAATTTTTAGGGCTTGTTGCTTCAAGTTCTAGTCAACTAGCAAACTTATAGTAAATCATAAGATTTAAACTTTCGACCGTTGGTTCTCGTTGAAACATTTTGTAAATTAAAATTAAATATACAAATTAAACACTAGGTTATTTGTTTCAAAGGTTTTATTAATTAAAAAATTAACACTTGATACGTATTTCGACAATTTCTTGTCATTTAATTAATAAAACCTTTGAAACAAATAACCTAGTGTTTAATTTGTATATTTAATTTTAATTTATAGATAAATCATCGATATAGTCAGGGCCGGCTCTACATGTAAAGCACAGGATGCGAGGAAAGGAAAAATTTTTGAAGGGCGGCAAAAATTTTCGTGTTTCTAAAAACAAAAAAGGTAAAACAATTTTCACAGGCGGAAAAAAAAAATTTTCCGCAAAAAAAAAAAAAATGTTTGAAGGGCGGGAAAACTTTCGTGTCTCTAAAAAAAAGGTAAAACAATATAATTTTCCGCGAAAGAAAAAATTTTTGAAGGGCGGCAAAAATTTTGTTTCTTGAAAAAAAATTTTCCGCAGAAAAATTTTTGAGTTCAGGCCCCCCCCCCCGAAAAAAAATGTCTATATACGCCCCTGGTGGTAAGGCGTCAATTACTGCTCTGCATCGGGGCGCCAAGATCCTAGAGCCGCCTCTGGATATAGTAAACAAGAACTCGCTTAACCTTCGGGTTAAAAAAAAGAGTTTTTTCACATATAAGCTATCTGAGGATATAAGGAAATTTTTATAAACACAAAATGTAAAATTACAGCGCCTCGAGCGCATATTGTAACTGTACCGGTAATTGAAAAAGATAAATAAAAATTTATTATTAGGTTATTATTTTGTGAAGTTAGCAACTTAATAAAGACATCATTTATAAAAATTATTAAAAATAAAAATTAATTAAAATAATTAAAAATTAAGATAACAAATTTGCGAGATGAGTTTGAGTTCCAGGGGGTACAAATTTTTGCCCAATCAAACACAAACTCATCTCGCTCATTATTTACAGTCTATTTGATTCTAAAAATTCCATCTTTTTCAAACAAAGCTCTACTAATTGTTAGTTAATGAAAAAAATAAAAATAAAACAGACTTGTATTTCTAATTTCACCTTATACCAATCTTTGGGTCTTAGCTACGATCTGGGCTGTTATTTAATCATATGATTAGCTTAACCAGATCTAAAAATCTCAAAAGTTATTGTCAAGTTTATCCGAGGGATTGCTAGTTAATTAGTACTGAAGCAACTGGTCCTTAAAGAAGACTTTTGTTACTGATTTTATTTTGAGAAGCCAGCAGTTGTTCAAGAATCATTAAACTTTGGGGTCTGTTATCGATTATTAATTTATAAAAATGATTTTAGTGTATAATATAAAAACGTTACAATTTTCATTTAATATCATTGATATTCAAAAATTTGAGAAATTGTAACGCTTTTGAAAATTAATATTCATCTTCACAAAAAAAATATTTCATTTTCTTCATTATTAAAAAATTATTATTATACAATTATCGACAAATTTATTAGAAAGTTAGTCATTAGAAAAGATAATTGACTGTATACTCATAAATATTTACACATGCAAGTGTAAATATTTTTCGAGTGGTAACTTCTCCTCTCCTCTCTCTCTTTCTGACCCTTCATAGGATATTTTTTAATCAATCTCGTTTAGATTAGAGGGTGGCAAGTGAAGCTTTTAACGAGATTAAACGGCACCCCAACCCAACCAATAGCCATCGGCCCTTAGAGCCAGGGATCCCGGGCCTAAAACTGTATCTAATATATTCTATTTGTTTGTATTTAGTAAACATGGCTGCCCCCTTGGCTAAAGGGACAAAGCTAAAGGGTCATTAAAATAAAATTCATCCTAGTTCAATTAGAAGGAAGTAGCCATACGTCTCAAATGTTTAAGGGAATAACAATCCAAAGGAATTAGTAAAATTTACATTTATTTATTTCAAATCATTGCAGTTAAAAAAATGCCAAGCACAGCGAAACCTCGGGTGGGGGACCTCGAGGAATGAGCGTGTTGAACGTCCCCAGGTAGACATCAGCTATCCATTAAATATTAATTGTATAATCCTAAATGGCCTCAGCAGCCGAGAGGGCAAATAAAAAAAATATCCTATTAAAAAATGAAGATTAAATTTCAATTTTTTTTTTTCACTAAAAGAACTTTTATTAACTAGGAATAACATAGGAACAAATAAAATGGAGACTGTATGACAAGTAGGGTCCGACCGAAACAAGATTTTCAGCCGAAACTGAAAGCGAATTTCGGCCTCAATCAGCCTCCATAGTTTCGGCCGAAACCGTAACCGAAACTTGTATTTCCTATCAGGTGAGTATATAGAAATTTTTTCGGGGGAGGGGGCCTTAATACAAAAATTTTTCTGGGGAAATTTCTTTTAAAGAAACTAAATTTTTGACGCCCCGCGGAACCTTTTCCCTTTTTGCGGAACCAAAGTATTCCCCCCTGCGGGAAAATTTATTACTGGCCGAAACCGAACCGAAACCGAATATTCGGTCGGTTCCTAATGACAAGATAACTGCAAATGCCTCTCTTATTGGCTCTCTTGCCCAAATTTATAAGTTTATAAAAACAATTACTAAATACTTCAAGCAGAATTTCGATTCGCCGCAGTTACTTCGTCATTCACTTGTGGACGGTGAGTTATAATATTTTTATTAAATAAATTTTCAACGAAAATTTGTTTAATTTTTTTTATTAATTTTCTGATCGACTGATTTGTAAATATTTTGTTGAAAATTTATTTAATAAAAATAACTCACCGTCCACAAGTGAATGACGAAGTAACCGCGGCGTATCGAAATTCTGCTTTTAATGTATTTACGAATAATCTATCAAAATTGACAAGAGAAATTATAATTATGTATTATAAAAAATTCCTGATGGAGACAGAATCTCTATCGAAACGTCATTTTAAAAGACGAGAAATTAAAATAATCTATGACGCGCATTTCTTTTTCAAATTTTGTAATTATTTTGACTTGCTCTTATTTTATTTACACCTGGTGATAGGAATCATGTCCAATTTACAAAATGTGTGAAAATTAAATTACTTTTTTCAATTCCACTATTGAATTTCAAGAGCGGCCTGACTATATTTTATAACTTCAAATGGGAGAGACACTAAATATTTATAGATTTTAAATTACTATATTAAAATATGTTAATAAATTTACGCACTGATCATATATTACATCTCATTTGTTTATTTAAATCCATTGCACTCTCTATAAATAAATTGCAATCCGGAAATGAACGAGTGTGGGTGTCCCCCTCCCCTCCCCCCTCCACCACTCTCTCTGCTTTGATTGGAGTTTATAAATCAAGATATTTTCAAAAGTTATCTCTCAACCAATTATCACAATTATTTATTTATTAATACCAAGTTGCCGCCCATTTCCATTAAAGAGTTTATATAAAATAAATAAATAAATTAAAGAATAATTAGTTAAATTGTAGGTGAAGGCCAATATATGTGTGTGTTATCTGTGATTACAAATCAAATATTAATAAAAAAAAAAAATCAAAAGCACCGTCAAAAGGAAACCGACCGGGAATTTTTCAAGATCGTTTTCTTCAAAAATTACGAAACAATCAGCGAATGTTATCGATGATAAAATTGGTAGGAAATGAATAAAGGAATAAATTCACACTCCTGTAAATGATTTATGATATGATAACAAAAAAAAATAAAAGAATACAAGTAATAATGTACGTTAAGATTAATTAGAAATTAATTAATTAGTTAAAGAAATTTAATAAACAAGATATAAAATAGTTCTTTTGAAAAATTAATTGTATAAAACAAAAATATTCTAGATAAGAGCGTAAAGAGTATTTAAGCTAACAAGAGATATAATTAAATAAATAAGAACAAAAGAACGAGAGATGCTTGCTTGCATCATGATCTATAAAGAAAAATATTTCGGAAGAATGAAATATTTTTCATGAAGCGAATTTACTTCCTATCTCTAGCTTCTGGTTTCTATCTAGGTAAGTAATCGTATCTCTATTTCTAGTTGGTCCTTTCTCAGTTTGAAGAGGGAAATAACTCCTTGAGAAGAAGGCATCATTTTAGAGGAAATCCTTTTTTTACCCCCGGAGAGAATCAGAGAAATTTCTTCACTTGATTAAGGTAGGATCCAATGTTTTCTGCAGACACTACTGCACTCCCTTCCTGCTCCTACAGTAGAAGTTTTTAATCATGAAATAATACAGACAACAATTGATGGTAACAAAGTGGCATCTAAAACTAGGAAAAAATAACTTCAAAACTCTGAGGATTATAAAATATACTAAAATTCTACTCACTTTAACAAATGAAGGAGATAGTGAAATTATCTTCTAACAACTCTTGTCCTGAAGATTGGTGACGTTTAGTCCCCGAAACGTCGATAAGGTGAAATTAAAACAATTTTGGATCAACATTATCATTTTATCTTCTAATTATGGAAAGGCCTTCTTCCACATCTTCTTATTACTTTTAATTCATGAAGATCTGTGGCTGATAGTGATGGAGTTACGAAATAAATAAGACATGTGTGTGTGCTCTCACGGCTGATGATTCTCAGATCTTGGCCATCTTCAGAACCCACTGAGAATAATCGTTCCAATAATGAGTGTTTTTCTAAATCGAGGATTAGTGCTTGGCGAATTCCCTATATACAGAAGCCAAACTCATTAACCCCAGTTCTGTCTACTCGCGCTTTTATATGCAATAAATAAAAAGCAACAAAGGCTAGGTATGTTGAAGAAAATATGCGGTCTTTGTTGGTTTATGTTTATAATACACAAAAGCGCAAGAACATGATTGGGGTTAAAGAGTTTAGCTTTTTAGCTCTGACGAAGGTAGGAGCAAGTTTTCGAAACATGTCTGTCTAAAAAATTTAGTCTCTAAACTCCCTTTCAAATATATTTAAAAAGTCCTAGTTCAAATTCTAAATGTATAGAGGAGACAAGTGGCTAAGGGGTAGATTACGAATCATAAATCCCAACAAGACTCGGATTCGAATCCAGCTAGGGCAAATAATTCAACATTGCTGAAGTCTCCTCTTAGGGTATGAAAATGGGAAAAAATCTGCCGGGTGGCTGGGAAGGAGCAATACCTCAAAAAGTCCAAATCCAAAAAATTTCTATATTTATTTAGATTTAATAGTAGAAAAGTTTGATATGAAAAGTCATAAAACGTTGCTCTAGAAATGTACTGGTAAGTTCGTGTTTTTCTCCAAGTTCGCTCTTTTTTTATAATTTTTGCAGTATTTTTTTAGCTTTTATAATCCCTTAATTCAATGCCTATTTAAGTATTAATTAGATCATGAATTTGAAATTTTTCTCACTTCTATCCTAAATTTTTTTCTTATTGTACATCCAAAACGTCAGTAAATAGAAGAACCTTTTAATTATACATACGAGAAGATAAACATGCAATGAGACAAATAAAAAAAAAGAACGAGCGTTTTCGGAAGTCAGCTTGTCTGTTTGTCCGCCTCAAACAAAACCCTGAAGAATCTTTTCAGGTTGTTTGCGCCACCCACACTTTTTCCCAAACCAGAACCTTCTTTTTATTTTAATAATTAAATCTTTGATCCCGTATCTTTTTTCAAAATTTTTTTTCCTTTTATTCATTTTAGAAATCTACCGATCCTACACTATAATCTCTTTTTTACGTGAAAGATGCTTCTCTAAAAATTATACTCAAGCAGAATAAGAGAGTTGCCAGTCAAGTAGCAGATATGAAGAGCAAGAAGTCGGGGACAAATATTAAAAGAAATAAGAGTAAACGACAAAAAACTTAGAAAAAGTGACTACGACCACTAATTAAGAGTATTTAGGCTTTAACAAAATTAAATATTCTACTATAAATATATGCAATATATCGAGAATTCAGCTGAGTGGCAATTCAACTATTTCGTAAGCAGCTTTGAGGAGATTTGCTTATTTTTGCTAACAAGGTGAAGGGGGGTTTAATAACTTGATTAGGTCAACATTTTAAAAGGCCAAAGAACCAAAAATATTCCATTAAAAAAAAAAAAATAATGAACGATTTAAAATATGAAATTGCTTTCATGAAAAGGGAACAGTTAAAAAATTTTCACTTAAAGATCTCTTGTTCTTTTACGTTGGAGTTTATATTTATTAATTTTTTAATGGCCTATTTATTGTAAATTTGGAGGACAGTGTCTTGGGTCCATAGCGAAAAATAAAGAAAAAACTAACCAAAAAAAATTATGTATCTACAGTAAGAACATCAAGTGCCTGATGTGGTCGAGAGTGGAGCCTTGAGCTTAGGCAACCAAAATGCTTAGCCGTCGGAATAGTAACTTTTCCCCTTCAATTGCATTAAAAAAATATTGCTTTGGTTGACTAAGCTCAAGACTCCACTCTCGAGCACATCAGGCATTTATGGCGTTGACTGTATTAAAACAAAATTCCACAAATACCTGTAAACTATTTAACCCTAAGAGTACCGATTTCTCGTTTATAGAATAGAAAATATTTCGATGAAAATGAATTCCTACCTGAATGGCTGCCCTCGTTGCCTGCGTTGGCGGCGGCTGCAGCAGCTGCAGCGGCGGCGGCGGCGTTCAGGCTTGGTAGGCCGGCGTCGTTGTTGTTGTTGGCCTTTTCTAGGACTTCGTGATCCTCCTTGCAGAAGAGACCGTCGTCCCGTAAGGCGAACTCGTCTCCAGGGATGAGCTGCCGCTCGCACGCCGAGCACCGGAAGCACTCGATGTGGTAGATCTTGTTCTTGGCGCGCATCACGAAGTCGTTCTTGCTGAACGACAACGCGCACTTGTCGCACTTGGTCCCGAACAGTCTGTAACAATAACAATAAAAAATAATTTACTTATTTAAATCGGCTAGAGACAAGAATCACAAAATAATTAATTCGTCTTTTACTTTCCTTACGTGTATGTATTACATTGTGTATATTATTGTAATTATGTCAAAAATTCGATGTCGAGGCTTTGATGGAAATACACGTTTTTAGGACCTCTGAGTTCAAAAAAGTGGGTCCCGCAAAGTGGTCCGTGTGTTTTCAAAATAAAACATGAAGGAAATGATCTACGGGACTTGAATTCAATTTTTTAAGTTAAGTACAGTCAGTTTCAATATTAACCGCCACCCCTAGAGAAGCTGTGAAGCCAGCGCTTATCTGCCGTAATTGTTGTCTCAAAAAATAGTATTTCCACTGCATTATTAAAAAAAAGTTTATTTATTTTCTAAGCACTCTGGTTGTCTAACTTCACGGCTCTATTCACTAGGGGTGGCCGTTAATATTGAACTGAAACTGAAACTGACTCTATTTCATTGAGAAGCGAAATAAGTTTTTAAATAAAATCGACCAAAGAGTACTCGTACTTTACTGATGTACTTTTTCAGTTTTTTTTTTTTTTTTTTTCGATTTTCTCAAAATTCGCTCTTAACGATTTTGATTAAAATTCATAAATCAATTATTTTTTAGATACCTCTTTAAAATCTTCAAAATTGTTTGAAGCACACTTTACTCTAGTACTTCATAGGAAAGAAAGGTGAAATAATTATTGCGTTGCCATGGTAATAAAATATAAATATCTTTATGTTTATATTTACTGCGGTGAAATAGAGACGGGGTCTAAATGGCCTTCGATGCCGAAAAAGACCTTAAATGAAAAAAACGTCCCCTGGTAGTCATCGGAATTATTAATTTATATAAATAATTGAAAATTAAAACTCTAATGGCCTCTGCAGTCGTAGAAAAAATGAACTCTGAGAAATTAAATGTATGTCAACTCAAAAAATCTGGTGTGACAAGCACAGAGCACAACTTTCACAAAAATTTTAAGAGAAAGCGAATAGTACAGCATATTTGAATAATTTTTGAGATTAATCAAATAAATTTTACTTTCGAAATTAAAAAGAAAATGTTTGCCAAAAGAACCTTTTTTTTTATCTATCTATTATAAGCATAAGTTATTATAAATCAAGGAATGAACAGACACAATAAAATTATAATTTATAAAAAAATTACTTCCTTAATAATTTAATCATTTTAAAAATAATAAAAAAAATTTTTTGTCTGAATAGCTCGAAGACGTAAGGCAGTGGTTTCCAAACTTTATGCTACCACGCCTCCCTTAAAAATAATTAATCTTATGACGCCTCCCCTCCCCCCTCCATTTTATAAGATTATACAAAAACAAAAATTTTTAATGCTAAAAAATATAAATTTATATAAAAATATTTTTTTTATTTATTCTTATTTATATTAAAACTAGCAATCATTTGGAAAATTGCTCCTGGGGGCCAATATTAGCGCCTCTCCTTAGACTAGTCCGCGCCTCTCTAGGGAGGCACGCCTCACAATTTGGAAAACGCTGGTATAAGGGTATTTTATGGCTGGTGGAATTTGTATCAGGAGTGAAAGATAGAAAAAACGAAGCCAGCATTTTTTCTTTAAAAATATATTTTAAGAGCTTACGTTCCGGCCTTGGTAAAAGCCATCCTCGGATGACCACTAACAGCTCCGAGGATGACTTTGACCAAAGCCGAAACGTAAGCTGTTTTATTTTTTAAAGAAAAAATTTCTAACTTTCATTCCTGAAGAAAAATATTTTTCTCAAATCTTATTTTCACGCTCTAGGGGGGGGGGTGCCTAACTTGAATAAAAAATTTCAACCTCCTAGCTCAATTCCTTCATGCTTTAAATTGAACCCAAACAGACACACAGATAGACCATGTCACGAAAACCACTTTTTGGATTCAGGGGACCTCAAAACGTGTATATCCATCAAAGTCTCGATATCGAATTTTTGACATGAATCCAATACTTTCTCTCTATATACATATGTATATTAACTTATAGATATAGGTAAGAGAAAGTAAAAATTCAAATCCGAATTGAGATTAGTTCGATATGCAAAAAGATGCGGTAACTCACCCCAGTAAGTGGACTAATCATATCTTACTTTTTTCTACCTAATGAAAAAAATCCCTACAAAATTCTGAAAGGGATTCGATGAGTTCCTAAGTGTTATTATTATCTGTTTAAGAGAGTTTCGAAATCTTCAAAAATTAATTCCGCCTTAATAATAAGAAATTTTAGAATGACATTAAAATGTTTCTACCCCACTATGCTATTTGCTAAATATTGAATATAAATTTAACTCAAACGGAATGCACTTATTTTTTAGTAAAAGTATTAAAAAAAAAAGCTCTATGCATTATAGGGGATGGGGCATTAACCCCCCTGGTTAATGCCTTTATATCTCCCTCCCCACCCCCCTTTAAGGAAATGCGAGCCTTCACCGCGAATTACTCTCAAAATAATTTGAATACATTTATAAAAAATTATTTTAATTTTTATTTTATTTTAATTTTCAACCCTTAATCCACCCCTGTGTAAAAGTATATTAAGGAAATTTGATTAACAAAAATATAGAAGAATATAATTGTAAATAATGGTGACTTAAGAAAAGATAAAAAAAAACTAATTTTTTTTAATGAATGACACCTATACTCCCCCTCCCCCTTTTAATAGCTTATATTCTCCCTCTACCCTTAGTGAAATACAAATAATTAATTTCATATTCAAAAGAATCGTTTTTCGCAGTCAAATTATTTGTTTCTATCATTTTCTTTTTTCAACGATAAAATGCATAATAATTACCTTTAATAAGACACTCAAGAGGGTGTGTTGGCTGAGGGTGTGGTCAGGGAGGGTTACACTATATTAATTATTCACTTTGATTCACTTTAAACACAACAAAATAAAAAGAGAGCAACTCGAAACGCCTGCCATCAGGCCACCCACTCGACTGAACGAGAGACTTGTCTCTCTTTCGATAGGAATAAATAGATGAAAATAACAATTCCCTTTTTATTAAAAGTAAAAAAATTCCTTTTGCTCTAATCTAACTATATTTAGAGATGGAAAAAAATCTCAACAAGTGATTTGGAATATTCCAAGGCCTTTCTTAAATAATCAACCCTTCATCCCCCCTAATAAAAATAATAATCAACGTTATTTTTCGATTGTTTTCTATTTATTTTGTTTCGACTTAGCTAAAAAAAAAAATAAAAAATAAATATTTTTTTCAATTTTTCAACCCCTAATTTAATCTTTTTTTTTACATTAAATAGTAGATGGAAAATATTATTTGTAGTTATTAAGAATATATATATATTTTGGGGTTCAGGCATTCTTATTTGAGCCATTTGAAATCCAATCTTAATATATAAAATAATTAACAATGCCATCGCCTTCGGCTAGCTTTGCGTCTAGTCAGAAAAAAATTAAAATCCTGAAAAACTTCCCTTGATCCGCCTTTGGGTTTTACACATAGTATAATTTTCTAGAATGAGTCTTACTTTAGGCCAGTGGTTTCCAAACTTTAACCTCCCTTAAAAATATTATGAATATTACAAAAATCGTATGACGCCCCCCCCCCCACACACAATTAATAAAATAATACAAAAACAACAATTTTTAATACTAAAAAATATAAATTTCTATAAAAATATTTTTTTTATTTATCAATATTAACTAAGTAAAACCTCCGTCCCAGAAACTTCTAAATTTTATTATTTTATTTATAAAACTAACAATCATTTGGAAAATTGATCATGGTGCCTCCCCTTAGACTAGTCCGCGCCTCCCTAGGGAGGCGCGCCTCACAGTTTGGAAAACGCTGACGTAAGGAATATGTTAGTCGAGGTGGCCAAAAAATGGCTGCCGCAGTCAAACGTTCAACTTTGTAAGGTGTCCGTGGCATTGTGTAGCTCGAAATTAATTAAAATAATAAAGGTGCCGCGGATTTATACAAAAAACCTTGAATAAATACAAAAAGGTCTGTCCTCTATCCCTCATGGAATTTTTCCTTCCAAAATCAACAACTTGACCCTTTCTTTCATCCACCCCCGTCAATAATAATAACAACAACAACAACAAACTTGCAAACAAAATTGAAATATTCAGGCTTCTATATTTTTTCTTCCTCTCTATCTTGAGGATCCCTTTTTTAAGATGGATGCGGTGGGGGGGGGGGACAAGAGGGGGACCAAAGGGTCGCCGCCAAGGCCCTCCAAACAGGTTCGCTTTTATTTTATCCTTTATTTAAGCCTACTCATTTGGAGAAGTCATTTTATACCTTTTTCGCCCGCTTATCAATTTAATGATAATTCTTTCATTTTCAGAGTCAAGTCGTTGGACGCCATTGAAGCTGTTCTCTTCTTCTTTTTTTTTTTTTTTTTTTTTTTATTAGCCGCTCTCGGGTTATTCCTTTTTCGTGAATCTTTAAAATTGATGATCATTAGCTACGGTTATTATTGTTATTTTTTTTTATTCTTTTAATCTCTTAGTATATCAGGTTTAATTTAAGTTAGCAAATGAGTGAGCTGAATGCAGAATAGAAAATAGAAAATGTTCACATTTAACTGGTTTTGTTTTTTTTTGTTTTTGTTTTTTTAATTAAAAAAAAAAAGTCGATTTATATATGAAATCATGTTTACATTACTAACATTTTTCACTAAAACATTTGAAATGCCCCAGCAATATTTTAAAATAAATTCTTCTTCCGGTTTATTCTTTGGCTGAACGCACACCAATTGAGCAAAAACGTTTTTGATTAATCGTGCCTAAAACTGTTTTTTCATTGCTTTTCTATGAGTCAACGCACACCGAGGTGGCAAAACACAAATGAGCATGATTCGACATCATTGAACAAAATGTCTTGTCATTGAGCGTTTTGCTCAATCGGAGCGCATTGGCATTGAGCAAAACGTTTTGCTCTTGGACAAAACGTTTTGTCCGAAAACGCAATTGGTGTGCGTCCAGCCTTTCTGGACGCAACGGTCAGTTCTGAACATATTTTTTATTGAATAAACATTCACTTAGAAGCAACCCCCCCCCCCCCCCCCCCCCTTCCAGGTTGCTCGTTTGGTAATTTTCAAATTATTTAGAGGTTATAGGGATACTTGTAATCAATGATGGTCGTAGGGTTTTTTAAGGGTAGGCAAGAAATTTTTTGTATATGAAAAGCAGAGAGGCAAATTCAAGGAGGGGAAATGAGAGCAATAATGATTTATTATATTTTAATTCTGAATTCAAATGAATATCAAGCAAGAGTAGTGGTAAACAAGAAGATAAAACGGAAGTCAGCGGCTAGAGCTTTAGATTATAGTAATACTGATAAGTCTCTCGGTATCATAATTCTTCTAAATATTTTCGTCGACATTTCGAGCGCATTTCGCTCCCATCTTCAGTGATAGTAAATGATCAATATAGTAATAATCTTGAGAAAGAAAGCAAGACTGAAGAGTTCAAAAATTGCTTAATAAATTCCATGATGTTTCGCGTTTAATTTATTGTCCGATCAATTGTGAAATTAAAATTCAGGGCTTGGAATTGGATAATAGTGAAAAGACTCCAGTATACAAAGATAATGATGTGCAATTCTATGTTCCCATTGGGAATAACAACAATGTAATTAATTCCTCTTTAAATTGTAACATTATTGTACAAATTCCTATATAGGAAAATACTAAGAGCCTAACCAAAATTCCTCACTTGGTCTTACTAAATAAAATTTGTTGGTGAAAAAAAAGCCAGAGTTTTTCTTTAACCTTAATACCCCCACCGAGGTCGACACAATACTCACGAGTCAAAAAATTAATTTTTTTTCTAGTCCCGTCTATGTTTTTAGATCGGACTAAAAAATAATAAATAAAATTCAGTTTAGGGATTAGAAGGGAGTTAGATGAAAGAAGAGGGAGTATTGAGTTTCGTTGGCAATCAATTAGCTTCTCTAACGAACCTCAACTGTCTACACGCAAGCCAAAAAGAAGAAGAAGACAGGGTATTTCAAAACACAGACAAGGAATCCTTCCTGGCGGCAAAGATAATAAATAATATTTATGCAAAGCCTAATGGCGGTTTATTTGTGTAAGTCGGGTCTCGTACCCCTCCCCCCATTCGCCTGTTACCCTTTGCTCTGAAGGGAGAGGGAAATCCGAGCCGAGGAGCAAACAAGATGCAGCCTCCGGAGGAGCACAGGAGCAGATGCCGGGGCAGAAATGTTCCCTCGGGATGCGCAAACAACCGGTCTACGTCGCCGCAAAGACACCTACTTATTAATATTTTAGAATATTGTGTAAATAAATAGGTGATCCATCATTCAACACTATATATCATCGTCAAGTTTGTACAAGTCAACTTCATAGAAGTTTAATTAAGATCTTTTTCTTTTAGAAGTCAGAGAGAATTATAAAGAAAAGAGTGAGTTGAAAATTGGAAGAAATTGCACTCACCAAGTTAGATGTCCTGAGATGACAGTATTTAAAATTTCTTTAAGGACTAAATAATTGATAGAAGGATCTTTTAAGTTAGATTTTAAAAGAAACATTTTTGAAAATTATATTTTTTTTGGAAGAAGGCTTAGAAAACCCAAAAATGTAAGTTTCGAAAGGGAAATTTTCTTATCTTCATATTCTTATCATTATCATCTTACTCCCTTCTAATCCCAAAACTTATTATTTTTCTTTGCTCCTTTTTCATGAGTTTTTTTTGTTTCTTGATTACGTAAACGGTGAAATTCTATGTAATAGTTTTTCCATAAAATTAGAAAATTACAATCACTGTTGCAAAACGATCAAACAAAAGGAAGATATAAGTTGAAGAGAAGTTGATGTTGATGTTATGGAATGGAAAGGAGCAAGTACGGGTGCAGCAAATAAAGAGAGCCTTTGGATGGCAAATGCCGAAAAGGAGACGTTTCGGACAAAATTTATTCGTCCATCCTCAGTCCTCGCTGGCTTATACCCACAACTAATTAGACACAAAATTGTCATTGTTGTCGCCACGACAACAACTGAGGATGGACGAATAAATTTTGTCCGAAACGTCTCCTTTTCGGCATTTGCCATCCAAAGGCTCTCTTTATTTGCTGCACCTGTACTTGCTCTTTTCCATTCGAAGAGGAAGATAAGTAGGGATCGCTCTCGAAACCTGCCGGCATTGTGGGTCTGCTAATTGATTACTCCCTCTGTCCGAAAATAAGAGTCCCATTTGACTTGGGGGGAGAGGTTCTGGCCAAAACGTTACTAATTGTGAAATGGGGGACCCGGCGCGCCGGGCGTTTCTCAAAGTGTGACATAACAATTCAAAGTTGAATTTATAACATTTTTACTTTCTCTTACCCTATACATTTGAGTTTGAAAAGATGGGATGTGACTAGCGTACCAAAAAAAAGGTCGAATGATATTCGCAACAGGGAAAAATGCAGTGATTATTTGAGTCAGGAGGGAAAATTTACTAAAGAAAAAAAAAGTAAAAATGATATGAATTTGAAGAGATGAAGTGGCTGTTATATTTGGCAATAAGAGATATCCTCTTAATGATATGAATTTTGTATAAGAAATTTTATTCTGGGGAGGGGGGGGTAATTCAATGTTGTGACATAATATTTGTAGGGGGTTGTATGTGACTACTAGAAAATAGTCAAAAAAAGTGTTACGTAATATGTGGACGACCCCAAAGATGAATTTCAATATGTTTATTTAAGAATAAAAGATATTCATTATTTTTTTCACTAATTAAAATTCAAATAATAAAAAGTCTCCATTTTAATACCTGAAATCATTTCTAGCATTAAATTTTCTTCTCTATCTTCCTAATAATCCTAATAAAATGACTCGTCGAAAAACGACTTAATAATTTTTTTTTTTTTTAGATTAAATGCAATTTTTATGATTCCTGAAGAAAAGGAAGAAGAGCAGGTAGGAGAGTGGGAAGGGCGCAGCTGAAGGGTCCCTCTCGTTTTGTGATGTTAATCCTTTCGGATGCCAGCAAACATCACAAATGAATTTTTATTAATCGATAAAGTAGCTGATAAATTTATCGTCTGTCTGATTTATAAGTCATAAAACGTCAAAGGGAGGCGGCGATGGTTTTATAATTAGGACATCTGCCCGTCGGGGTGGTGGAGGCGAGAAATATTATCATATACAACGGAATGGAATGAATAAATTGAACGGAATTTTAGAGATGTTAATGTAAACAAATTAGTATGAAATTTTCTTATGCGATATGAGAGATAGTGATAAGATCTTTTAGCTTTAGTGATGAGGAATCGTCGGTCGTCAGCTTGTACCAATTTTGTCTACGAACATGTTCAAAATATAAATAAACGGGCCGGCAAATCAATCGTACAAATTTAAGGGCCGGTTGCTTCACTTCTAATTAACTAGCGGATAAGCTTGACTATAACTTTCGAGTCTTTGCAGTTTATGCTAATTTTATGATTGTAAAATGGCTGTTATATATTAATCTTAAGGAAGGTAGATCTGCAGCCAGAAAAATAAAAAAATATTTTAATTTCTTTTGGTCGACGTTTCGGACGCCAATCGCGTCCTTCTTCGGGACCAAAGATCGTTAAAAAACACACATAGATGTTTGAATATATAAAATATTTGAACAATATTGAAAAAGGCATCTTTTTGTGTACGTTAAAAGAGTTATTTTTTCCATTTTTTTTTTTTTTTTAACAATCTTTGGTCCCGAAGAAGGACGCGATTGACGTCCGAAACGTCGACCAAAAGAAAGTAAAATAGTTTTTTATTCTCCTGGCTGCAGATCTACCTTCCTTAAGGCTAATTAATAGCCCAGATCGTAATTAACTAGCTAAGACCCAAAGTACTATGTATATGGGGTGTAAATACACAAGCCAGTTTTATTTTTATTTTTTAGAAATTTTTAAATTTTTGTTAAAAAATTAATTAGCTTTAATTACAGAAGAGTCCCGGTAATCCGAACCTCGCTAATCCGACCTTCCGGTTAATCCGAACTCTTGCGTACGAATTTTTTTTTTTTTTTAAGAGGAATATAGATGAAAATTAGACATTAAAGGAACTTTATTTTATTATATTATTAATTATGAAATATTTTTTTAGAGTTTAATATCACCGACAAGTTTCACGGTTTACAACGTTATAAATACGACTTTATTATCAAAATTAACTAATTCAAGCTTACAATTCCGGTTAATCTGAACTTCCCGATAATCCGAACGACCCTCGGTCCCAATTAGTTCGGATTAACGGGACTCTACTGTATTTTAATTTTTAATAATTTTTATAAATGCCTACTTGACAAAACTTTTCTTATACCCCAGATAGTTAATTTTATGTGAAAAAACTCAAAGGTAAAGAGTGTTTACCATATTGATGATTTGTTATTTGTCAGGTAAATTTGCTAGTTGATTAGAACTAAAGCAACGCGGCCCTTAGAAAATAGATTGCACTATCAAAATATAATTTAGTTGATGGACACCTAGCAATATTGAAAATTGACTATAATATTAATTCCCTAGTGCGAATGACACACTTTGCAAAAGTTTGTTATCAAAAGTTAATTAATTAAAATTTGAGTAAAATGTTTGTTTGATAAAAGTCGACCTTTGCCAAGTTTTTAGTTATGGATTGAATCAAGTTATTGAAACTTGCTAGAATTTTCTTAAGGGTCTCAAATCAAAAAGGTTAGATTGTCAATCCTGCAGAGGTGAGATGTTTTTTAGTAAGTAAATTTAATCTATTAACGCTAATAATGAAAATGTTATTGCAAAAAGAAGCAATTGAAATGCATTGAAACACACTATCAAAATTTGCCAATTAATATACAAACAGAAGACAAACGTGAGGTTGCAAATTTGCGAATTTTCTATTGGGACGTTTAGTTTTATTTCTATTTAATCGGAGGCCTTATTGTACTGAAGATAATACTTTGCAGTGGTAATGAACGCTTCCTTGAAAAAAGAGACATCGCGTAGAGAGGCGTGTGGTGAGTGGCGTGACTGCCAGGCGTTTCTCAAATATCAATTAACAAATTGTTGAGAATCATTTGATATTAAAAAGCAAACTTGAAATGTTATTATGAGAAAGAAGAAAAATCAATCAAAAAAAAAAAAAGGTGAAAACTTTTCCTCTTCTGAATCAGAGCTTACACGGGTAGGTAACGTCATAAAAATATTTAAATAATAAACATATCTTTTTCCATAAGAATTTTTTAAATGATGTTGAAATGGGATTAATAATATAGGTAAATTTAGGCAAATTAAATCAGCTCTTATTAAGAGCGAGAAAGTTTGCAACTTCGTTCCCATTTTACTTTCTCTTACTTATATGTATATGTTAATATACATATATATATAGAGAGAGAGAAAGTATTGGATTCATGTCAAAAATTCGATGACGATATTTTGGTGTATATACTGGTTTTGCGTATTACGTACGGTTCTAGATAACCTTAGAATGCAATTTTTTTTTTTTTTTAATCCTGTTTCACTCAATGTATATTATACTGAGTTTAAAAATCTTTGGTCCATGGAAAACTGTGGGCACGATTTCGGTCTCTGAGAATCAATCCACTCCGCGTTTTAAAACCTTCTTTCGATCATCTAAAACTATAGAGAGCCAAACTTCATCCCTATCCAATGGTATCAGAGAAATAAGCAAAATAAAAAGCAACATACATACACACAGATGCACATTAAGATTTTCTACATGGGGTGTTTATGATCCGAAATATATCAGAGATTTTTCACCATCATAATAGTTTCCCCTGCTAATAATATATATTTATATATTAATATATATTATTATATTGAGAGAAAGTAAAAAAAAATCAGTCAAGTTAAACGTAATTATTAAATTTTACGACCCTGCGAAACTTCAGCATTGCTGAATTGATTCTCGAATATACCGCTAGATGGCTCTGCCTGTTCCTTTTTAACTTACTATTAGTCAATATTTGAATATTCACCAATAAATACGTATTTAACTTAAATAATAAAAGTTGCGAATAAAAATAATGATAAAAATATCTTTTGTTCTATTCAAAAGGAAAGTTTTAAAATATATTGAAATGGAATTAAATCTAATTTCTCACGGATCAATAAAGAAATTTAGATTTAATTGAGGTGTATAGCTGATAATACGATTTATTTAAGGTACAGGAAATCTCAAATGAGCAACGCAGCCAGTCGTTTTTTCAATTTTTATTTAAATGTAAAGTGCCAGGGCCAACGTTTCGGTCGCATATAGGACCAGCCATTGTCAATTTATTATTCCTCTTGGTCATATTGGCCAAAGAAAGAAAGAGGAATAATCAATTGACAATGGCTTGGCCCTGATGATGGTCCTATATGCGACCGAAACGTTGGCCCTGGCACTTTACATTTAAATAAAAATTGAAAAAACGACTGGCTGCGTTGCTCATATGAGATTTCTTAAACCTTAAATAAAGAAATTTAGGCAATTTAGGGCATGTGATTCGGGTAAAGATTCACAGTCGTGTAATCTGGAATGATTGTGCACAGCACACAAAAACTTTACTTTATCTTCGGTAATTAAAATTCATAAATCGATTATTTTTTTATATGCTCTTTAAAATGTATATCTCATTTTACCCTCAAAATTGTTTAAAGCAATTGTTTGAAGCGTACTTCAGAGGAAAGTCAGGAAAAACTTTTAACTTCCAATTACCGAAGGTAGAGGGAAGTTGTGTGCTGTGCGACCAGTCACACCAGATTTTTTAAAATTAATATTAGGCAGTGAGTTGAGCTTAGCTGAATAGAGAAGATGAATTTGGTTCGATGTCTTAATGCGGTTATATAGTTGGTTGGCCCGACGAAGACAGGTATTGAAGACCGAAATGTCGATTACTATTAGGATGTCAATCAAACTCGAAGATAGGATGTCAAACTCGGCGATAGGATGTCAGCTCGGAGGTCATTTGATTGGTGGATGTATAATTTTTTTTTTTTTTTTTTTTGTATTTGTTGTAATTACTCTTCTTTTAAGATAATAAATCATTGTTTTTTTTTTTGTTTTAATTTTTTTAAAATTAATTTTAATATATTTGATTTATTAAAATTTTTTTGTTAAAGTTCTTTATGTTTTATTGAAAATGCAGCTTAGGAGTGTTTGTCGCCACTTCTTTTATAGATTATTCAAATCCATCCTGAGGTAAAACTCGTCGTAAGACTTGGGTGAATAGTCCCTTAGGTCTTTTAACACCAGCCAATATTTTAATATTTTTTAACTCTGACTCGTTGGTTGTTTAAATATTCAAAATCACTCGAAATTCATTGCCAGATACTAATTTTTGATAATAAATTTGCGAGATAAGTTCGTGTATAATTGGGCGAAAATTGCGCCCCCTGGAGCCGAACCAGGACCTTTTTGGATGTTTTATTTTTCACTTTTTTTTCACTTTCACTTTTTTGGAATTTACTTATCATCTCGTTTTCTTGCCAGTTTAACTTAAAAGTAGAATTTTCTAGTAATCAGATTAATTTTATTTTTTTCGTTTTAAATAATTATTTTTTAGATATTCCAATGTATTGATTAGATGATTTTTTTTGTATCAGTAGAGCCTATATTAATTTACGACATTTCTAAGATCTAGGCTTAATCGAGACTTAATATTGTTGTAGGAAGCAAAAAGGAAAATTTTTGCCGAGTAGAGCAGAAATAAAATATAATAATAATAATTATCTATAATTGGTCACAAATATAATTACCACTGAAAAAAAAGTTTACGTTGGAAAAAAAAATTCTCAATAGTAATTGGATAAAAAGTGCATTTAAATTAAATTGATTATGATAATTTTTCGATAATAAATGACCTATTTTTAATAAAAAAAATTTTCGTTTTGATATCTAATTTTTATAATTAATTATTAATGTTAAGTCACGAATCTGCCGGGGGGCCTGGCTCGGAGAAGAGCACAATCGTTGGGGTTAAGCGATGCCAGGAGAGGCGAAAGCTCGGGATTGGTGACCCCATGCAACATTTGGAACGACCCCGGAAACCATCGACACTATGAATTTTAAATTATATACGGTAAATAAATTAATAACCCCTAAATGGCCTATGTAGTGAAAAAGAATCTAAAAGTCACGAATCTGACTTTTGAAGAAGTCAACAAATTAATCTATTTGTTTCGCTTGCCCTGCAATCTGTTTGTTTGATTTTTTTTACATGCTAAGTACAGGCTAGCATAACTTGCATTCTGTTTGTTTGAAATTGGGGCAGAAAATGTATATTTTGCTGCATAATTTGACCCAATAAAATAGCTGGTATAAATTGTGCAGGGCGATCTCAGCGCCAAAGTTTTGGTAGATGACCACCTTTGGCCGCCATTATCTCTCAATCCACTTCAATTAAAATAAAATAACTAAATAATATCGAAAAAAGATAATAAAGTTTTAAGATTTATTTTCATTAGGCTGAACGCACACCAAAGAGACAAAACACAATTGGACATGATTCGACATCATTGAACAAAATGTTTTGCCATTGAGCGTTTTTCTCAATCGGTGTGCATTGGCATCGACCTAAACGTTTTGCTCTTGGACAAAACGTTTTGCACAATTGGTGCGTTCAGCTTTAATTTTCTTTATTATTATTAATTATTTTTATTTATTTAAACGACTAAACGTTATAAAAATGACAATTGAAGGTTAAGTAAGGTTAGGTTATTAAGAACTCATTTTCCAAGTTCATTACTTCAAATGAATAGATAACAAAAGTTGCACTTTTTGTTCTAGGCAGTTTGGGTACGTTTGTACACTTTGTGTAGCCTAGACAGCTTTACTCTTTTTATCATGGCAAGTCAAATGAATAAATCTTATAATTTGGAATGCTCAGATCGGAAAGGCGTTGAAGAAGCGATATCTATAACTTTAATCGAAGGCCTAGAAAGTATTTATTTTTATTTTTTGGAATCGGTGCATAAGGTCCGAAGTATTTAAAATTTCATACTTATTAGGCAATTAATTAAATATAGAAAGATATATTAACCTCGAGGTTGTATTTCTAGAAGACTATTATTCTTTCGTCATCAAAGTCATGCGATATCTGAAGGAGTGGGGGGGGGGGGCGGTAAACGACGGCTGCAACGTCTCATTGAGGAATTCTGATATGGGAGCTGTATATATACGTATATTTATATATGAAGGGTGGGTGGGTTAGTACCCGAGGAGAGGATTCGAGCACCCGAAGGACACCCGGGTTGTTTGGACAGGGTCGGGTTGCACCCGGCCACCCGGACGGGTGTTCTACCCCATCTACGACGTTGAGCCTTCACCTTCTTGCGATGTGATTATTATACCACAATATTAAACATCCCTTTCCTTTTCCGTAGATCAATATCAATCAAACAAGAATTTTTATCAAGTTACTGAAGGTGAAGAAATTTTTCTTCCTTTGTGAAATAAAAATTTCCAGTAAAATTTTAATCTGAATGTTTAAAAAAAAATAATTTTTTGATAATCACCTTGGTAAAATATTTGTTCTAGTTTTGAGTTGTTTTTTAATTTGCCTTTTTTTTTATAACTTGAAAAGTCGCATAACAATGGAAACATCAATAAATAAGATAACATTCTTACATAACAATTTATTATTACGTAAAATTAATTAATTTAATTTAATTAGAAGGGGAACAGTTTTTATTAATTATTTCAAGATAAAATTTTACTGTTCGGTTGATGTTGAAAATTATAATTTTCACATTGAACATCAACCGAACAGTAAAATTCCTTATCTTGAAATAATTAATTAATTTATTTTACCAGTCGTTGGCCTCGCAACAAGGTAGGGGTGTATTCGAGTATCTAGTCCGAGAGACACAAGGGGTCGTCCACATATTACGTAACTCCTTTTTTGAAGGTTTTCTAGTCCCCCCTCTGTCAGTCACATACAAAAAACCTTCTACAAATATTACGTCACATTATAGAACTACCCCCCCTCCGAATCCGAAACTTATTTAAACTTTTTCTTAAAATTTCCTATACAAAATTAATATCATTTTAATTTTTTTTCATCTTTCATCAAAAATATTGAAAAAAATCTGGTGTGACTGGCGCACAGCACAAACTTTCTCTTACCTTCGGTAATCGAAAGTTGTGTACTGTGCTTGTCACACCAGATTTTTTGTGTCGACATGTATTTAGTTTCCGACAGTAGGGTACAATTGAATTCAAGATGTAAAATTTATAAGTATGGGAAAATATTTATATTTTGATACCATGGCAACCATTTCTCCTATCTTTTCTATGGAGTACAAGAGTAAAGTGGTCTTCAGAAGATTTCAATCACAAAATGAGAATATACATTTTATAGAGAATCTAAAAAATAATTGATTTTTGAATTTTAAAAAAAATCGTTGGAGCAAATTTTGAGAAAATCGAAAAAACTGAAAAAGTGAATGAGTAAAGTGCTAGTACTTTTTGGTCGATTTTGTTCAAAAGCTTCGTGTCACGTCCCATGTGGGTGCCTAACCTAAATATAAAATTTTAACCTCCTAGCTCTTTTCGTTCTTGAGATATTTTGTTCACAGACAGACACACAGACACATAGACACACAGACAGACAGACAGACCATGTCGCGAAAACCACTTTTTTGGATTCAGGGGACCTCAAAACGTGAAGATCCATAAAAATCTCGACATCGAATTTTTGACATGAATCCAATACTTTCTATATATATATTACATATATACATAGGTAAGAGAAAGTAAAAAAATCAATTTAAGTATGGTTTATATGTAGTATAAACTACATATAATAATTATAGTAACGATTGTAAAGGCACACAAATGTTTTTAAAATAATGAGACCGATATTAGGGTAGTTATTTATTAATTTCAAGAAGAAACTTCAACAAAACCACACGATAATAGTGAGGGAATCTCTTCAACCACATCCTCTTTATTATAGAATAAGTTAATGCTTAAGGAAGGGGAAGAAATATTTAACTAGATTACCGGTATGTATCCAGACCCAGAAAGAATATACAGGTATTTAATTTTCATCATTAGAAATTTAAGATCCGAATTCTTACTTTTGTCCAAACTTGGGCTATATAAGCCTTTTACGATAATGGTTATTAATTAATATATCTATTGGGGGTCCAGGCATTCTTATTTTAAGCCATTTGGTATCCGAACCCGCGACCCTTGCTATACAGACCCTACACCAAACCCGAAGCATC
Organism: Euborellia annulipes; assembly: GCA_023213315.1. NCBI lineage: Eukaryota > Metazoa > Arthropoda > Insecta > Dermaptera > Anisolabididae > Euborellia > Euborellia annulipes. The sequence continues at coordinate 21,724 of JAKCPI010001856.1, read as the reverse complement.
TCTTATTTTATATTGCATTTCGTGTATAATTTTGTTAAGTTCTGGTCTACTTTTTATATGTAGCTGGATAGTATTGATATATAATAAATTTCTTCTCACGAAAATTATAATTTAAGTTCATTAAATAATTCAATAATTATTTATTTATCTAACGCAAATAAAAGTTGAAGAAAATATGTAAATCATGAAATTTTTTTCCAGATAAAAAAAAAGTTCATAGGACTATTCGTATGCATTTTGGAATTTATTTCTTCCAATTTTTTCTTTTTATTTTTTTATTGTTAAAAATATATGCAAATAAAATAGGATCGTAATAATAAATTTTTTATGAGAAAACGACGTTTTTATCTTTAAGGATAAAAAAAATATATAAATAAAAAATGCAATTAAGGTGTTTGCTATTTTTGATTTTCTCGTTTTTCTTTTTCTTTTTATCCCAACAAATCCATCCGATGTTAAACGAGTGATAACGGATTGATAACCGACATGCAACGTTATGTTATGTCATTCGATGTGTTACGAAAATAACGATAAGAATCGTTTTGGGATTTAATCTCACGATTTCCGGTCAATGTTATAACATTTTTTATTATTGAGAAAATTTAAAACATTTTCGGTATTAATTCAAAAGTATTTTAATAATCAAAAATAAGGGAGGAAAATATTATTAAAATGATTTGTGAGTTTTTTTGATTAGGAATCAACTACGAAACTGTTTTAAATAAAAAAAGTAAAAAAAACAAACTATTTTGACTTGGAGTCTCAATTCAATTAAAATAAAAATGAAGGTTGAATTTGACAACAGGCTAAATAAATAAATTTCCAAGCGTGTATTGAAAAACAATCTCATAGCACTTCATTTATTTAACCCGATGTCAAATATATTCCTTCACTTTATTTTTATTATAAAAAATTTAATCTATAAATATATAGTCATAGGCGTAGCCAGGGGGAGGTTTTGGGGGTTCAAACCCCCCCCCCCCCCATGAGACCCAAGCCATGACTAAATATTTAATACAAATTATATTTCACATAGGGTAAGAGAAAGTAAATTATAATAATTTACTCTAGCTAAAAAAACAAACCAAAATGATTTATAAATACCCTAAAATAATCTTAAATTTTTGAAAAAAATTTCTTGATCCCCCCCCATCAAAAATTTCTGGCTACGCCAATGTATATAGTAAATAGTAATATGGTAACTAATTCCCCCCCCCCCCCCCCATACCGGGATTAATAATAAAAACATCTAAATTACAAATTTTTTTTTTTTAAGCACACACACATACATACAGTCTTTTCGGCAACTCAGGCCATATAAGACTTTTTACTATAACCCTTATTTATGAATATCTATTGGGGGTCCAGGCATTTTTATTTAAGCCATTTGGTATCCAAATGGCTTAAACATTATCACCGGAATGCGAATCCGCGACCCTTAGTATAGAATGCCAGCATGCTACCAACTACACCAAGAACAAGGGTACATTCAAAATAAATAAAAGAGGAAAACAAGCTTCTTTTTCTTAAACATTACTTTAGTTTAATTTCAAAATATTTCGGTTCCTTTACAGGAAAAAATATAAAATTTTAGAGAAGTTGTCAAAAAATGAGAAATAAATAGAAGATAAATTTTTGGGATAGGACGTTACTTTCAAAAAATATCGATATATCGAAACATTGATTTTTTAGAATGGTAGACAGGAAGAGAGGATGTCAGCCAAAAGGAGAGCCTCTATCGAATAAACATCTCCACTCAGAAGACGTGCTCTTATCAACAACATTGATTTTTACTTTCTCTTACCCTATATATGAAATATATATAGAGAGAAAGTATTGCGATCATGTCAAAAATTCGATGTCGAGATTTTTTTACTATCGTTTTAGTTACTAAAAAATATATATAGACCCATATAAATATAGTAAAAGATATAATCGATGTATCGATTTTTTTTCGTTTTCATGATATGAAAGGAGATATCATTTTTTAATATTCGCCTGTTGGTAAATTTACCCCTCCCCAAAACTGATAGAGAGGGGGGCTCCCTCGAGGTCAGAGGCCAATAAGAAGAAAAAACAAATGTAACAATAAAATGTATGCATTTAATTTTAAAAGAATAAATAAATTATTAATTAAAAAAATTACCCCTCCCCAACGCATCACTGGGAATAAGTTGTTTTTACTTTGGAGTTCTCACGAGTTTCAACTTCCCGGATAAGCCTGAATCTCGGTACTCCTGGAGAAGAACTTTACAAATCGAAAATAAAAGAAAACGAATAAATTCGTTACTGAATTACTGATAACAACTTTGGCTCCCTGCAAATTACAACCAAATTGAAATGGAAAGAAAATAGTTTGTGAATGGCCGAGAAAAAAGCAAGCCGTCCCGTCTCACGGCCTGACGCTTGATATAGAAATAGACTGATATAAAGGAAAAGAAGAAATGCCAGCCTTAGCTCGGTTAACTCATGGTCGCCATCCATGTACTCACTGGAAGTGAGCCTCCAAGAGTGATATACGATACAACAATATATGAGCCGTTTATTTTGAGAGTGGCGTAAATCCATTTTGTGAAAAAATTGAGTTAGGGGTAATTCTCAATACAAATTAACATAACTTTCTGTTTTTAAACAATTCAGTTAGAAGTATAAATAAATTTGTTACTAGAAATTTATATTTTTAAACACAAACCCTTCAATATCTCAATTTAAAAACAAATGGACTTGCCACATTTTCAAAATATACGCCATATTTATAAAATTATAGGCATATCAAAAGAAAAATATTGATATTTCGTTATGTCGATATTTTTTCTCCACCCCTGAGAAGAATGCTAGTGTATAGGCCTACACACTTTGCATATACAATCGAATTTTTCTTTATTTACCAATCCACCCAGCTAACGAAACGTCGACTAAATGTAAATAGAGGCCTATATACAGTATATAAAATTAATCAGACGAATGTTTTATTAGAAGACACGAAAAGTTTAATTTTTAGCTTAGTTTTCGTCGGTTAAACATTTTAATCTAATCAATTAATAATGGATAACGTTAATTATAAAAAATTGACGTTTTCCTGGTAACTTTAAATTAATTAAAAATTTTATCACTATTTCAATAAAAATTAAATTAAACTATTAATTTCATTATCATTATTAGATTATAGAGAAATAAGTGCTTTAAAAAAAATTTTAAAATATGATTTTTAAAAAATCTTGAAGAAAAGAACGATTGACATATAAAAAAAGCCGGCTTAGATCGGGTAACTCGTGATCTTAGATTTTTTTCAAATAACAATTTTTATAAGTTAACTCTAACAACGCTTGAGAGATGAAATTTATTTAAATGATAATCGTTATATTTAAATAAATAGTTTTATTTATCCAAAAATTTATGATCAGTGTTTTTAAGGTGACGATTCCGTAAAGACAAAATTATTTTGTAAACTATACAACAATGAGAAAATAAAAAAAAATCAAGATGAGGGCGTCTAGCAGAGGATTCCCTTGTCAGGTTGTTAACTAAACATAAAAAGTCTTGTTAAAATAGTTTAAAAAATAAATTGTAAGATTAGGCTATATTATTTTTTTTTAAGATTTCGATAGACGGGCGGCGAAAGCTCGGGTGACCCCGAGCAATTAACGTGTGGAAAGTCCCCCCGGTAGTCATCGATATTATGTATTTTAAAAATTTGTATAATCAAGTCGAACTCCTAAATGGCCTCAACAGCCGAAAAAGGTTAAAAAAAAAAAAGATTTCGTTAGGGTAGTGAGAGGGGATTACTACCAAATCCCGATAACTTGGTTTGTAGCCTATATAGTACCGACTATGATATTATAATAACAAATAAATATTTATTTTTAATATTTTATGTAGACACAGTGTATTTTAGTTTCTATCTCCCAGGTGGGGACTTAATGTGGCGCTCACTGTACCAGAAGCTAATGCTCTAGACCTCAGCCACAAGACACAGTGTATTTTTTTAATTTGAGGTCTTTTTCGGCATCGGAGGCCATTTAGACCACGTCTCTATATTGGTAGCCAATTAGATTGAAATAAATTTTTGTCGAATGAGGCGGAATGCGAACCCGCGACACTTGGTGCAGAAGGCCAGCACGCTAACCCCTACACCAAGCCCCGAGGGTTGACGCAGTGTATTAAAATATTAGCTTCTTAGCAAATAACAATAAAAAAAATATTTATATGTTGTTGTTTTCAACAAACGCAAACATAATTCATTGTTAAAATATTGATTTAAATAAAATATAGCAACTGTTTTACACATATAATCACCTTTATGTCTAATTAATCAAATGAAATGAAATAAGTACCCTAAAAGGAAGTAATGTTATAGAAATTGTATAGTAAGTTGAGGCCATACCTGACGTAGTCTCTCTTGCAATAAGTCTTTCCGTCGCGCACAAAACAGGTGCAAGTCTCGTCGAGAAATTGGTGGCACTCGGCACACTTGAGACACGCTGCGTGCCACTCGAGATCCGGTGCCACCCGCAGGATGTACTGATCGTGGATCTGCGCCCCGCAGCCCACGCACAGCGACAGACGCCGCTTCTCTGTAACAATAAAACAATCACCCATTGTTGGTGGGAAAAAAAAACAACGACTTCCTCCTTATTCGACGAGGTGGTCGACGTCACGTCGGGTATTGGAGGCGTGGCCAACCGAGATGGCGCTAGCCAATCACGTCGCGACTTTGAATAATGCATCAAGTCTGGATCCTCCCCACTACCTCTCCTTTTCTCTCCCCCACTCTCTATCTCTCTCCCTACCCATAATCCATCTCCCCTTCATTCCCCTTTTTCTTATTTACAGCAATCTTTCTCCTTTTTTTCTCTCACGATTATTTAGTAAAAAAATCATCTCTCTTTAATACAAAAATTTATAAAAATTATAAAATTTTTTCTTGTTTTTCAAAATAATTATTAGATCTAATTATTTAGTGGTCTTGTCTGCAAGGATACGCCCTTTTAAGAAAATAAGAAAACTAAAATTTAGGGATTTTATTCTTATAGCCTAACTAAAATATATTTATAAATAAGAAATTACATATATAATATTTAGGATATTATATACATCGCGTATGTAAGCCGAGAAGATAATTTATATAATTCTATATTTATTAATGAATTCAAATACCCGAATGCCGTGCTGTGGTCTAGTGGTAAGGCACACCCCCCTTACTTTTGTCGGGTATTTGAATTAATAAATATTGAATTATATAAAATATATTTGACAATATTTTGTGAACACCAATGAAGTACGGGGCTGTTGATTTATACAAAAGGAAGGAAGCAGGGGCAAACTGGCGATTTTCGACAATTAACTAGACTTGGAAGAGTCAAGAAGTGTTCAACTATTTATTTAAAAAAAAAAGGTAAACTTTCCCGTAAACATATACTAGGGCAGTGGTTTTCAAACTTTATGTTACCTCGCCTCCCTTAAAAATATTTAAGCCTAGAACTCCTCCCCCTCCCCCTATTTTATAAAATAATACAAATGCAAAAATTTTCAGGGCTAAATTTGTACTGGTTTAGAGATAGATTTTCCAGATAATCAATTGAAAACGAAATATTACTCAAATCTAAAACTTCGTATTTTGCCGAAAGAGGAGGGATTTGATTAGGCATTATCAGCAGAAAATTCTAGATTAATAATGTTTATCATCAGGGGCAATGAGAAATCGATTTTATAAATAAATAATAAAAAAAATAAAATTCATTGTCTTTACTTTCCGAATTTTAAATAAAAATGTCACTTTTCCTATTGCTATTTATTCAGTACGAGGGTATGTAAATATGTTGAAAAAGTGAGGAGGCAAGTGGCTAAGCCGGCTAAGCTGTGGATTAGGGAGTCCGAAGTCTCAACACGGCTCGGGTTCGAATCCAGCTTGCCGCAAATAATTCAAATATTTGCCGAAGTCTCCTCTTAGGGTAGGAAACTGGGGAAATATCTCACCCAATTTGGTGTGGCCCAAGTGCTTTAAAAAATGAGGATTACTTCCTCATAAAATCCATCAATCATGTTGAAAAAGTAAATATTTTTTAGTCCTTTTGCTTCAGAATAAAAAAACCGGAGTAAAAATGATTAAAAATGATCGAGGGATCCACACGCCCGCAGCAGGTCTGCATAGTGAACCTTTAGGGGTACACAATTTTTTCTGGTCACTTTCGATCTACTGTGTGTATTACCTGGTGCGGGCGTGGGTATCCCTCGATCATTTTTAATCATTTTTACTCTGGAATGAAATTTTTCAAACAGCGTAAACGTTAGGGTTAATAGCTTCTTTGTTACTTGTCTCAATTATTTTTTGATACTTATAAAATTTTATTAAAACAGGGATTTGATTTGAAACATGCGGACGAACGGACATGACGTCCACTTAATGTAATATAAAAAGAACGCTTTCAAAAAAAAAAAGAGAGAGATAATCTGATTTTAGAGTTTAAAATAGTCCCTCTCAATGAGAGAAGGGGAGGAGCTCGAATTTCCATTGAATAATAATTATCACAATCAAAAATTGGTTTTGTTGTTGTTGTAATCCATGTCACTTGATCAGGATGATTCATTTCCAACAGGGAATTCACGATAAAATTCCAGATATTAATTGTGATGTGAGAAATGAGTCAAAACAAACTAGCGACTTGTTTTGGGCATAAACAGAGATAATTACTGGCATCCTATACAGGTTTATAATCACATTTGTTGTTATTTTCAAAACAGTTTTATACTGAAATATATACAGTATATATATTTAAATTCTATTTCAAATTATTTATAATTTAACAATCCACAGTTTTTATTATTTATAAATAATTATATTTTTGCCCTCGGGGTTTGGTGTAGAGATTAGCGTGCTAACCTCGTATACCAAACATCGCGGGTTCGGACCCCGGGCAGTCCGATGATTTTATTTAAGCCATTTGGATACCAGATAGCTTAAATAAGAATGCCTGGACCCCTAATATGTGTATATTATCAATAACGGATAACGTTTAAAGTCTTAAATGGCCTGAGTTGCCGAAAAGACTGTGTGAATGTGTGTGTGAGTGTGAGAGTGAATGAGAAAAAAGTGTGAATGTTTTTTTTATAAAAAAAAAATTATATTTTCGAATTAACCGGCGATTATTTGTCTTTAATAGAAGTTAACCAGTAGTCTATATATAATTTATTTATTAATATTAATAATTCTGATAATTCGTTCTGAAAATACTCCTAGATCAGTCTTATTCGAAATTTTTTTATTTCTCATACACATAGCTAATTTATAGTTAGAAATTATTTTAATATTAAAAAAAATGAGATGTTGAGAATTTAACAGAAATATACGTTTTAAGGGCCAATGAATTTATTTAGTTGTTTATTTATTCAGTTTTACGAACGTTTTCCTAAAAAATTTTTTCCTCTTTTATACAATATCATCTGCGGAGGGGGGTTTTGCGACCGGGAAGGAATAGAACAGGCCGGCCTGTCGCACGGTCTGACGTCTGTTGAAAAAATAGAAGGAAAGAGAGACTGACATGCAAAGAATAGAGGTACTGTCAGTCCCAGCTAGGGCAGCTCGTGGTCGCCATCCACGTACCCACAAGATGTGGGCCCCTGAGCAAACATTTTTTTATAAACTCAATAGCCCTTAAAACGTAGGCTATATTTCCGTTAAATACTCGACATATAATATTTAAATAATTTCTCACTATACATTAGCTAAATGTAAGAGAAATGAGGGATAAAGAAGTTAAGCTTATAATCCTGAGTTGAACTTAACTCGAGTTCAAATCCACCTCAAGGCAAAAAATTATCCAAATGTCTCCTCCTTATGGTAGGGGAGCCCAAGGGGGTTTCGTAAGTGGCTCGAGCTCGGCAGATTAATATTAAGGGAGAATCTTTGTACTATTTTAAGTACTTTTACCAAGTATGGTCCTTCAATATAGTGTCGAACGTCTGGGGCAGTCGATCAGATTAGTAAAAAAAAATCGATCCTCGAAAAAACTCGAGCGCGTCAGATTTAAACAAAATAAGTTAATTACATGCAGAAAACATAATCCCTTCAATAATCTGACGATTTGAGCGTGACCCAAAAATTTGAGCGAATCAGGAATCTGCAAAAAAAAATCGATACCTTGAAATGTTCGAGCGCAAATGTAGTTTTTTTATTTGAAAGAAAATAGTTTAAAATTTATAGAAATAGCATAATCTGCCGATTATCGTAAGCCGAAGCATCAAAAACTATCCCAAGAGTGTAGTATGTACAACTATTGAGAATAATGAATTTCCCGCTCGACGCCTCTCTTCCTTTGCTTTTTCTCACTCTTTCTCTACCTCTTAAGGTAGACTTTGGGTTGGCGGAGGGCGGACGCGGGCACCCGCGACAATGACGTCATGCCACAACTTCTCGTCCGTTGAGGGTCTTTCACTTTATGGCGGTCAGAATTGCGCGCCTATATAAATATATTTATTTATTTATAATTTTCGCGTCAATGATTGTCAGCTTTTTCACTCAATTCATTGTATTACATTTTGAATATATTGTTGTTAAAAAAAATTGATAGGTCCATAATCTAAATAATTGTTTTCAATTTTTTTTAAATTATTTATTTAAGGCATTTAGTTTTTTAAATAAAATTCTATAATGAGAGAGTTTTCTGTAAATATTTTGCATTATATTACCAATATTTCATGATTATAAATGAAATAAATTCTGTTTCCCGCCCGCGGACGATGGCTGACTGAGAATTTTTTTCTGCAGAAGAGCGATTAATCGTCAGATTAAAAAAAATTCCTTTACAAAATCGTCAGATTAAGAGTTTACACCACTAAAACATCGAGCTGAACCTCCTGTATAAAATTCTGACGCGCTCGAGCATTTCGATGTCACGATTTTTTTGACATGTTTAAATATCGATATAAACTTTTCGACACGTCCAAATCGTCAGTCTTTATTATGGGTACACTTTTTATAGTTAAATTAACCCCCCCCTTATGAATTTCTGACACGCTCGAGGAAAAACATTTTTTCCCCAATTTCTACCTCGAATTACAGCTAATTTCCCCTAGCTATTCGTCAGATTAATATCTCTCTGTAAACAGGAGTTGGTAGACACTACACGGTATCAAAGACTGACGCGCTCGAGCATTTCGATGTAACGATTTTTTTTTACATTTTTAGAAATTTATACACGCTAGCCCCACCACTAAACAGCTTTACATCAGATAAACTTTTTTGTTTATTAGCATATAATCTTCGCGATCAATAGGTCTTCAAAGCGCTCGAGCAAAAACACATTTAGCACTCTGGGCTCCTACTATTAGGAAGGAAACGGGACGCCATCTCAGTATTATTCTCATGAAAGTTATCCCTCAGAGTTAACATCTTCTGAACTCTGTATTTTATTATTATTAATAAACTAGCCGCGCCGCCCGCCTTCGGCGGGCTTCGCGTCTAGCCAGGGGGCTACGCCCCCTGGACCCCCACCAGCTGGCTCGGGCCCGCCTACGGCGAACCCTCGCCTTTCTTAATGAGAAACTGCGTGGCGTCTACACAGGGGCTACGCCCCCTGGACCCCCCACCAGCTGGCTCGGGCCCGCCTGCGGCGGACCCTCGCCTTTCTTAATGAGAAACTGTGTGGCGTCTAGACAGGGGGCTACGCCCCCTGGACCCCCACCAACTGGCTCGGGCCCGCCTGCGGCGGACCCTCGCCTTTCTTAATTATGAAAAGAAAATTATTATTACTAACAACTAAGTATTCCAGTCCAGTGCCTGCTTGAGGATTTGTTTACCTTCAGAGAGTACACAACTGCAAAGAATCATACTTATATATAATTGCCTTAAACCGTGTCCGATGTGAAACAACCAATCAGGCCTCAGGGATAGCGCTGATTGGCGAAATACAGAGAGGGCGGAGCCGGAGAGGCAAATTCAAATTTTTTTTTTAACCAGGAGAGATATCAATTTGGTTTCTTCCCTAAAGCCTTCCCTTGATAAGAATCTAAATTCGTTGTTTCAGAGTTTTTTTAAATTCGGCAGCCCACCCCCCCCCCGAAATTTTTAATTCTTCTATTTCTTCAAATATTAACATGCTTTTCTATCAAGGGATTTAAAAAGTTGAAAGATTTTTTGTGTAATTCCCCCCCCCCCGAAATTTTTAATTCTTCTGTTTCTTCAAATATTAACATGCTTTTTTGGATTTAAAATTCTTGAATGAATATCTATCAAGGGATTTAAAAGTTTAAATATTTTTTGTGTAATTGCTCCCCCCCGAAATTTTTAATACTTCTATTTCTTCAAATAAAAACATGCTTTTTTGGATTTAAAATTCTTCAATGAATATCTATCAAGGGATTTAAAAGTTTAAATATTTTTTGTGAAATTGCCCCCCCCCTCCCGAAATTTTTAATTCTTCTATTTCTTCAAATAAAAACATGCTTTTTGGATTTAAAATTCTTCAATGAATATCTATCAAGGGATTTAAAAGTTGAAAGATTTTTTGTGTAATTCCCCCCCCCCCCCGAAATTTTTAATTCTTCTATTTCTTCAAATATTAACATGCTTTTTTGGATTTAAAATTCTTGAATGAATATCTATCAAGGGGTTTAAAAGTTTAAAGATTTATTGTGCAATTGCCCCACCCCCGAAATTTTTATTTTAAAATTCTTGATTTTTTTTAATAGGTCCCTGTCCGCCTGATTTCATTTGCATGCCCGTTGGCTCGAATCATTTTATTAAAGGGAAATTTAGGCTTGCTTCTTGCCCGTAATTTTCTCATGGCCTTCAAAACCCAGAGGCCGGGCAGGGCGAATACTCAAATTTTAAACTTGATTCATTGTATTTTCATTTAGGCAAAAAATAATATGGGCTTTAAAATTAAGAGAAAAACTACTGATCACGTATCGAGACGCCGCCCGCCAGGGCCAAGTTGAGATGGGCGCGGCGAAGCCGCGCCTTTCTCAACTTGTACTTTAATATTTCTCTATACATTTCCTATGGGAGAAATCGTAACTTTAAGAATTAATAACTCAAAAAGTTATAGGAATTTCGGAACCCGAGTATTTTTCCGGGGGTCCTACATAACGTCCTCTATAAGAATGCAAAATTTCGTTTCGAAATTCCAACGGGAAGTAGGTCAAACAGAGCGTGACAGACGGACAGACGGACGGACGGACAGACAGACAGACGGACACTCCGCAATTATTATATATAGATACATTATATTGACTTATATTAAAGACAAATAATTGCGGGATAATTCAAAAATATAATTATTTATTATAATATTTGGGCAAATAGATGGCCAGGCGCTAGTTAGGCCGGAATTTTTGCTGTTTTATTTTTCCCGAAATTATAAATTTATAAAAAAGTTTTAAAAACAGTCCAATGTGAAAAAAAATCTCGACATCGAATTTTTGACATGAATCCAATACTTTCTCTCTATATATTTCATATATAAGGTAAGAGAAAGTAAAAATGGGTACCGAGAAATGGTCTGTGGCGTTAACAAAATAACAAAAAAGCCTGAGGCTCAAATCTTATATTTCAATTAGGTCAATTCATAAACTACGATATTCTTTTATTCTCCGACACAAAATTATTTGAGAATATGTCAGTATTAAACCCATGGCTACTCCCAGGAACCACTGTATCATGTCATTCTATTCTGACTTTTAGTAGCCGTGGTGTAGAAATATATTTTTTCCAGCGGGCAAAGTTTTTTTTTTTAAGAATTCAAAATTGAAAATTTTCCACTATCATTTATTATATTTTTAAAAGAGATTTATCGAACCAAAACGCTTTGGCAGTGTAAAATTATATAATAATTAACTTGTGATTTTTATTTTTGATAGCGATTTAATATATGTTTTGTATTGATAAAGTTTTCTCCATTAATTTAATATTTAAATAAATACCAAGAATTAATTAACTAATTTTAGAAATGATGTGTGCCCTCGAGTTTAGTGTAGTTGGTAGCGTGCCTACCATCTATACCGAACGTCGCGGGATCGATTATTTTATTTAAGAAATGCCAGGACCCCCATAAAAAAAATTAATTATTTTTTATCAAAATTTAAAAATTGCAATGCGTTAACTGAAGTTAGGAGAATATTCAAGTCGCCAGAGGAAGTTGCGCAACCCTCGAACATAGTTCCAACTTGGATATTAGAAAATATTCAAATAATAATCTTCAACACCTTGCCATACATCCTAGAAATGTAATCCTTACTGACATAAAATGAATAATAACAAAAATATGGTGTGACTTCCCCGAGACTTTCTCGTATATTCTTTTGGAATTACGTCTGGGTGTGTGTGTGAGCACGATTGCTTAAAAAACCAAAGCAGCTAGATCGATGAATTTGGTACTGTGCTTCCTTACACTAAAATTGTAGATTTCTATCAACTTTTGAGTAAATACGTCACTTGGAAGTAGTACTTTACTTAAAAGTTTTTTCAAAAATTTTGAAATTTTCAATTTTTTTGTTATATTATGATAAAATACTCTATTTTAAAAAGTTTTTACTCTTTGACCATTTTTACGAAAACTGAATAGTTTTTGAAATAATCACAGAAGAAATAGAAAATTTTCGTTAATTTTGATAAAAAATCAAAACAAAATCATACAGGTGTCAAAAAAAGGATCAATATAAACAAATTCATTTGTTTCACAAATTCATTTGTTTATATTTACCCTTTTTTAATCACCTAATTTGTTTTGATTTTTTTATCAAAATTAACGAAATTTTCTATTTTTCTTATTATTTCAAAAACTATTCAGTTTTCGAAAAATGTCAAAGAATAAAAACTTTTTAAAATAGAGTATTTTATCATAATATAACAAAAAATTGAAAATTTCAAAATTTTGAAAAAACTTTTAAGTAAAGTACTAGTTCCAAGTGACGTATTTACTCAAAAGTTGATAGAAATCTACAATTTTCAGGGTGTAACAAGCATATACCAAATTTCATCGATCTAGCTGCTTTGGTTTTTAAGCACACGTGTTCCCCCACACCAACACACACACACACACACACACAGACATAATGCCAAAAATGGTTTTTTGGACTCAGGGAGGTCTAAAACGTGGAGAAACATCAAAATCTCGAAGTCGAATTTTTTTACGATTACATAACTTTCTCTATACGAGAAAGTAAAAAGGGATAGATTGCAGATTGTTTCTGTCATTTATATTCGTGAAGTTAGGATGCTGGTGCCAGGCTTGTGTTTCTAATATCACCCCTTTGGTAAATCTTACACAAAATTTTTGGGTCGGGCTAATTTAACAGAGACCCCCTAACTACCTATACATCAAGCAAGCGGCCCTTAGTGAATTTTTCTAAAGCAAAATTCGGAGTCACAGGTTATTAGATAACATAAAGCATCGTTTATGTGACAATAGATACCCAAGAAGGTATAAATAAGTGGATTTATGGGTCTAATGACGATTACAGGCAAATATAAACAAGGAAAAAAATGAAAGGGTTTATAATATAAAGTTAGGATGCTGCTATATTATATGCATGCTTTCCTATTGTAAATAATGCTTTATGCTTACAGATTAATATTATCTGTTAAAACATGAACTTGAATCCATTTAGTGTTTTTATCTATTTGAAATATAAATAATGTAATTGTTATTAAATTTAATTAATGTTTAAAAATGTTGATTAGTTTTTTCATTTTCTTCTATTGAGGTAGATATAAATAAAAAATTTCATGGATGTATAAAATATATTAAAGAAATTCAAGAATAATAAATAAAAAATAGCCCAAGCTTAAAAATGGGATAAAATAGAATTTAAAATTTTATCATCGTTAGTCAAGTGCATGGGCGTAACTAGAGAATTTGGCTGGGGGGGAGGGGGGGCATGGGACCAGCTATCCTTCGAAGGGCCTGGAAAGCCCATATTTTCTCAATTTTTCTTGTGGCAGGGAGCTTTCTAGGGGTGGCGGGCACGAGCCTTCTGGGGGGATGCCCCCGGCACCCCCCTAGTTACGTCAAAGGGTTGTTTGCAATTTTTTTTTAAATTTACTGGCGAGGGTTAAACATGAAAGAAGAAACTAGTTATTTGAAAGTGAATTGATCTGATTTTTTAATCAGCTCGACTAATCCACTCTTTCTAATGATGAGGGGATTGAAATTGTCTCTTTTTTTTAAACTTGACTAAGAAACCCCTAAGAGGATGATACAAAAATAACGTAAATATACAAAAAAATGTCAAACAAAATTCGAAAACTATAAAATGAGGAAAATAAAACCAAAGAGTTATGGCTGTGTACTTGATCAAGAGACGAGAGAATCAGCAGCCAGGAAAATAAATAAAAATATTTATTTAATATTTTAACTCACGATCAAAAAACAAAGAAAAAAATGAAGAAAGCTTAGGTCACAATGAGCAAGAGTGTAATAAATGTAATCTAGCCCTTGAGTTTGTTGTAGTTGGTAGCGTGCCTAGCTTCTATACCGAACGTTGTGGGTTTGGATCCCAGGTAGCCCGATGAATTTATTTAAGCCATTTGGATACCAAATGGGGCCTGGAGCAGAAATACATATATATTCAAATAACGGTTAGTGTCAAAAGTCTTATATGGCCTGAGTTGCCGAAAAGACTGCGTGAATGAGAAAAAAGTGTGTGTTAAAAAAATGTAATCAAAGTACGAGAAAAAGAAAAATACATATTTTGAAATTGAGGTGAACAATGCGAAAATTAATTTCTACTTTCAATAAGAAACATCAAAGTACCTGTCGCGATTCTTAAGATATCCATTATTTCATTCTATTAATAAATAACAAGACAAAGAGAAATATGACAGAAGGGAGATTCTATTTTTACTTTCTCGTATAGAGAAAGTTATGTAATCGTAAAAAAATTCGACTTCGAGATTTTGATGTTTCTCCACGTTTTAGACCTCCCTGAGTCCAAAAAAACCATTTTGGCATTATGTCTGTGTGTGTGTGTGTGTGTGTGTGTGAACACGATTGCTTAAAAACCAAAGCAGCTAGATCGATGAAACTTGGTATATGCTCCTTACACTAAAATTGTAGATTTCTATCAACTTTTGGAGTAAATACGTCACTTGGAAGTAGTACTTTACTTAAAAAGTTTTTTCAAAAATTTCGAAATTTTCAATTTTTTTGTTATATTATGATAAAATACTCTATTTTAAAAAGCTTTTATTCTTTGACATTTTTACGAAAACTGAATAGTTTTTGAAATAATCACAGAAGAAATAGAAAATATTCGTTAATTTTGATAAAAAATCAAAACAAAATCATACAGGTGTCATTAAAAAAAGGGTAAATATAAACAAATGAATTTGTGAAACAAATGAATTTGTTTATATTTACCCTTTTTTTAATGACCCTGTATATTTTGTTTTGATTTTTATCAAAATTAACGAATATTTTCTATTTCTTCTGTGATTATTTCAAAAAACTATTCAGTTTTCGTAAAAATGTCAAAGAATAAAAGCTTTTTAAAATAGAGTATTTTATCATAATATAACAAAAAAATTGAAAATTTCGAAATTTTTTGAAAAACTTTTTAAGTAAAAATACTACTTCCAAGTGACGTATTTACTCAAAAGTTGATAGAAATCTACAATTTTAGTGTAGGAGCATATACCAAATTTTATCGATCTAGCTGCTTTGGTTTTTAAGCAATCGTGTTCACACACACACCCAGACGTAATTCCAAAAGAATATACGAGAAAGTCTCGGGGAAGTCAATCCCCATATTTTATTATATAATTTTATTATAGGTATAATAATTATTGATTATATATATGAGTTAGATGGTGAAATTTAATATAAGAAGAAAATGGATGTCGATAGTCAAGCAGAAATCGATCGTCTGCTCACCTTAGCTTTTAGCTTTGTGTGAGGGCCAAAAGGGCTGTAATGGAGGCGGAGCCGGAAGGGCGAATTCCCGGAAGGAATTTCCCAGGGATTTGCATTCAAACCGAGGGTCAAGCAAAAGCCCTTCCTTTTCCCCCTCTCTTGTTCTTTTTTTTTTTTTTTTTGTTCCTTTCAAATGTCTGGTCCTCAAATCTTCACTCTCAACTTACTTTTTCTCACTTCGTAGGCCTACTTAGGATAATACGGCAAGTTTGTTTTATTTTATTTTAAAATAAAGAAAAAATGATTTGATAAAAATTTTTTGACCAACTCAGGGTAGCCCTATAGTTATCGTGGTTATTAATAAAAATCTGGAGGCCATTTTTATCTCTCCCCTGCAAACCGATTCAATTTTTACTTACTCTTACCTCTATATATGTTAATATATAGAAAAAATATTGGATTCAAGTCAAAAATTCGATGTCGAGATTTTGATGGATATATAAGTTTTGAGCACCCCTGAATCCCAAAAAGTGGTTTTCGCAACATGGTCTGTCTGTCTATGTGTGTGTGTGGGGGGGGTGAGTGTCAAATACATTCACTCAAAATTTATGAATGCAACATATTTTCGTTAATTGGTCAAAGACAAATTGAATACTAATTTCAACAATAAATATGAACGAAATCTAAATGCTTTAGATGTTTAATATCCTTTTATTTAATATTAGGCTGAATCATAATTATCCGCCGCTTAGGCCTATATTGGAGTGCTTTTTCTTGTCAAAAATTAACCTTTCATTTACTTTTATTTTCAGAAAAATATTTTTCCCTGCTCAATGATGAAGATGTGTGACGAAATTCATATTCATATTCATCATATTATGCGAGAAAGGATGGAAGGCACACAGTCATTTGGCCATCTCACCGATCTTTTTGACCAAAGACAATGTTGGGAGTGGTTTTCCTGCTTCAAGTCTGATAGCAGCTTGGGCAACAATTCAGGAAGAGGTCGACCCTCAGATTTCGACGATCAGGCACTTCTGCCAGCCGTGGAAGAGAAGGAAAACATCCCAACTCGAATGCTGGCCGAAAACTTCAATGTAGGCCAATCAACGATCGTTGTTTGTTGTTGTCGGAGAGTTCGTGGGGCACCCATCCAGTTAATTTCCAAACTTTATCAAGCCTTTTCAGAAGACGAACGATCGTTGATTGGCATTGAAGTTTTGGGCCAGCATTCAAGTTGTCATGTTTTCGTCTTCTTCCACGGCTGGAAGAAGGTGCCTGATCGTCGAAATCCGATGGCCAACCTCTTCCTAAATTGTCCTCCAAGCTGCTATCAGACGTGAAGCAGGAAAACCACTCCCGACATTGTCTTTCACCAAGAAGATCGTTGAGATCGCTAACGACTGTGCTGCCTTCCATCCTTTCTCGTAGTGGTAAAGCATAATATGACGAATATGAATATGAATTTCGACATGCATTTTCATCATTGAATAGAGAAAAATATTTTTCTGAAAAAAAAGTAAATTTGTGACAACAAAAAGAACCACAATATAAACGGCTGATAATTATGAATCAACCTAAAATACTATCGAATGCAAAAAATTGTGATAACAAAAATAGATTAAATACGGTATATAAAAATAGTGTTCGTATTTGAAGAAATTTTTACCAGCCTAATCTTATAAAGGCATAGAAATAGAGACCGGGTGATTAAGAAGCTGGGAATTCTTGATTGGGGTCAGCTGAGAGCGTTTGTTTGTCTCTCAAGAGGGACTCAAGAGGCTCAAGAGCTCTGGTCCAGAGTGAGATCAGCAGCCTCCGCAACGGATCTCTCTTATTAGAAGAGAATATACTGTATACATAAATGCGGACAATAATAATCATTCAATTAATTCTTGGTGGGAAAAAAACTTTTTATTACGAGCCATTGATCTTTGAAATAAATTAATAAGTTATTTTAATATGAAAGGTGATGTGATAGCCAATGGGCTTATCTTTATAGCAAGGGTTGCTAGGGGGCTTCACGTCCATTGGCAAATGAGCCTGCAGGGGAGCATCGATTGCTCCATTAGCTAATTGAAACGGTTTCCAACTAATTTTCACGCCGAGTGCCTTAAATTCATTCAAAATACATCCCCTGCGGTGTACAGGCTCTTAATAAATTAACAGCAGAGAACAACAAAGTTGTTAAAATCAAATTCCAAGATATATCAACGAAAATTTCTTCCATTTTTGTGACTAATAATAAATTAATAATGTATAAGAAAAATCCTGCGACAGTTTCAATAAATTATCAATATAGTTTGTAATTAATTTTAACTTGTATACAAGTCAAACATCTAATTACTGAATAATCATTAATTCAGATCATTAATTTTCTTTCGGCTATTATTACAACTTTTAAATAAGGAAAAATCAAAGGTGTTTAGGCTACATCTTATTAATCTACTCTCGACTCTTTTTTTACACGAATTTGAAACAACAAGGTAATAAGAACAAAAAAAAAGAAGCTTTTTTAAACGAATTTTACTTTTTTGCCCTAGGTCGAACCAAAAAAATTTTTTTTTCTAATTTTAATTTTTATAGGTCCTGACTAGGGGTGTTCGATTATGGAAGAAAATAATCGAACATCGATAATGGAAGAAAATAATCGAACATCGATTATGGAAGAAAATGATCGAACATCGATTATGGAAGAAAATAATCGAACATCGATAATGGAAGAAAATAATCGAACATCGATTATGGAAGAAAATGATCGAACATCGATTATGGAAGAAAATAATCGAACATCAATTATGGAAGAAAATAATCGAACATCGATTATGGAAGAAAATAATCGAACATCGATTATGGAAGAAAATAATCGATCATCGATTATGAAAAATAATTGATTATTGATTATGAAAAATTATCAATTATTGGATCAGCAGAGACGAAAAAATAATCGATTATAGAAAAAAATAATCGATTATACCTTTTTTTTTCTCTAGTAAAATTTCCATTTTTCCCTCTCGAGAAAATCATTTGACCTTTTTTTTTACTTTCTCTTACCTATGTATATATGTAATATATATATAGAGAGAAAGTATTAGCTGGGCATACACGGAGAGGTAGAACCGTCGGTTTTGACCGTGCCGGTCCAAACGCACGGATTTATCTTTACGTTAGTGGGCGAGCACGCGCCAGTTTTGACCGCCACGCATCAATCTAACAGATTGGACTGCGGTCCAAACTCACGATCCGATCTTTTCGTTAGTGGGCGAGCACGCGCCAGTTTTGACCGCCACGTATCAATCTAACAGATTGGACTGCGGTCCAAACTCACCGACTGATCTTTTCGTTAGTGAGCAAGCGACAGTTTTGACTGCCACGCATCAATCTAACAGATTGGACTGCGGTCCGAACTCACGGTCTGATCTTTTCGTTAGTGGACAAGCGACAGTTTTGACCGCCCCGGACCATCTCTTTAAGTCGCGATTTTTGGAGGGGGTAGGGGAGGACATGTTACTTCAAAAATTTTTTTACAAATTCAGCAGTTAAATGCGGTTCAGCGGTTAAAACTGCCGCGGTCCAAAGATTTTGCCCATACACGTACGGTTTGGCCCGTGGCGGGCCAACTATACGGGTTTGTCTGAGGGTTTTTCCTTTACGTTTGTGAGTGATGACGGTTTTAACCGTGGCGGTTTTAACCGTGCCGGTTTTAGCCGGCCCGGCAGACTGGTCCGCCCCGGTCCAACCCGACAGATCAAACTCTCCGTTTTTTTAAACGAAATTGTTAATGACGGTTTTAACCGTGGCGGATCGACCCGACAGATTGGTCCGCCCCGGTCCAACCCGACAGATCAAACTCTCCACTTTTTTAAGCCAAATTGATAACGAAAGTTTTAACCGTGGCGGATCGACCCGACAGATTGGACCGCCCCGGTCCAACCCGACAGTTCTACCTCTCCGTGTATGCCCAGCTATTGTGATTCATGTCAAAAATTCGATGTCGAGATTTTGATGGATCTTCACGTTTTGAGGTCCCCTGAATCCAAAAAAGTGGTTTTCGCGACATGGTCTGTCTGTGGGTGTGTCTGTCTGTCTGTCTGTGAACAAAATATCTCAAGATAGAAAAGAGCTAGGAAGCTGAAATTTTATATTTAAGTTAGGCACCCCCATGGGACGTGACACGAAGCTTTTGAACAAAATCGATCAAAGAGTACTAGTACTTTACTGATGCACTTTTTCAGTTTTTTTTCGATTTTCTCAAAATTTGCTCCGATTTTTTTTAAAATTCATATATCAACTATTTTTTAGTTGCTCTTTAAAATGTATATTCTCATTTTGTGATTGAAATCTTCTGAAGACCACTTTACTCTTGTTCTCCATAGAAAAGATAGGAGAAATGGTTGCCATGGTAACAAAATATAAACATTTTCCCATACTTATAAATTTTACATCTTGAAAATCGAATGTACCGTACTGTCGGAAACTAAATACATGTCGACACAAAAAATCTGGTGTGACAAGCACAGTACACAACTTTCGATTACCGAAGGTAAGAGAAAGTTGTGTGCTGTGCGCCAGTCACACCAGATTTTTTAGTATACGAGTCATATCCCATCTTTTCAAAAGCGTATTTCCCGAAAATAATCGATTATGAAAAATATTCGAAATAATCGATTATTTTGCACAGTCCTGACCATGATACTAAAAATCAAAAAAACACTAATAAAAAATTAAAATAATTTTACTAAAATTTTTATTTAATAATACCGTGTTTTGGTGAAGTAACTGCGGCTCATTGAGTTTCTACTCATAAAAGCCTTCATCCCAGAATCAAAACTCTAATTTTAACAGTATCATACAGAATCTTATGTATACGGAACCCTGATCTGTCTTTTTATATGTGGTAGGCTACTTATGAACTGAATTTTCAGTGTAGGTATACTAATTTTTTTACTTTCTCGTACCCTATATATGAAATATATAGAGAGAGAAAGTATTGGTTTCATGTCAAAAATTCGATGTCGAGATTTTGATGGATCTTCACGTTTTGAGGTCCCCTGAATCCAAAAAAGTGGTTTTCGCGACATGGTCTGTCTGTCTGTCTGTCTGTCTGTCTGTCTGTCTGTCTGTGTGTGTGTGTGTGTGTGTGTGTGTGTGTGTTCAATTTTAAGCATGAAGGAATTGAGCTAGGAGGCTGAAATTTTATATTTAAGTTAAACACCCCCCGGGACCGACAAAATAAGCTTTTAATCAAAATCGGCCAAAAAGTACTAGTACTTTACTGATGTACTTTTTCAGTTTTTTTCGATTTTCTCAAAATTCGCTCTAACGATTTTGATTAAAATTCAAAAATCAATTATTTTTTAGATGCTCTTTCAAATGTATATTCTCGTTTTGCCCTCAAAATTGTTTGAAGCACACTTTACTCTTGTGCTTCATAGGAAAGATAGGAGAAATAAATGGTTGCCATGGTAACCGAATTTAATTCTTTTTCTTTTTATTAGATTAAAAATCAATTATTATTTAAACGCCCATTTTTTTTTTCGGAGAAAACATCTCTCTCTCTCACAAAATTATCTTCTCTCTTTCTACGCGTTTTAAATTTTTCTACCTTATCTTCGCATCCCAGATAGCACACTTCGTCTTATGTACCTACCGCTTAGTTCCAGTTTACGGCCAAGACGTACCTGGACCTAAATGGTTAGTAAAGCGGGCCAACATGGCGGATACGTCCAATCATGTATGTACATAAGATGTCCCGCCCCGACCTATTCCAGACATATACTTAGAATTTTTTTCAAAAAAATATTTTTGTATTTTCAAAGTATTTTTTTCAGTTCCTCATACGGCTTAGAGATAGAATATTTTTAAAAAATGTTAAT